>CABEEJ010002626.1:0-14605 GCA_901482245.1 Timema douglasi | reverse complement strand
CTGACAAGAGTAAGAAAAGAAAAGTTTCGGTAGTTTTTTTTTTACCCTCCTTAGGTTGGAATTTCTCCCAATGGAGCGACAAATGACTAATGCAACGTTCTTTTATTCTTTACAATTTTTTTTTCTAGGTAATTTCTGAGTGAGTGAAGGGGGAGTATAGATAGTGAAGAACAGTCTTTAAAGAAAAAAAGTTAAGAAAGATAAGAGGCAGAACCCCCCAACACCCTCCTCTGATTTCCCTCCCCTCCAACCCTCTTTCCATGATCCACATTATTAATAGCCATCCCTTTCTATCTTAGGGACTTGAGAGATTCAACCATTTTATTTTTATTTTTTAGGCTTTATTATCAGTTTTAGAGAATGAAGGCTTATCATATCATATACTTTTATATTCATTGATTGATTGCATATCCTAAGGAACAAAAATACAATACTATCGTATTAGGTGACCTAGTGGTCTAAGGATAAGGTGTCGGACTTCCGTGCTGGGGGGTCCGGGGTTCAATCCTCGGTCCCGGCACAGATGTATCTGATTGACAAACCCTTCCTTCACCTCTGACAAGACATGTTGTGAATGTGGGGAATGCCAGGCCTCCACCGTGGTTCGGATCCCACGTTAAACTGTAGGCCCTCCATTTCATCTCACAATCACCCTACCATTACACATTAGCGTAAGTGCGTATAACCCGAACAGGTAGTAAGATGCGGTGCTAATAATAATAATAATAATAATAATATAATTCAAAACGATCTTTCAACTCTTTCAGATGTAGCTGGAATCACAAATATTAGTGTTAGGAGGACTCACAACTCAGAAAATAGTTTCTTCGTTTCATGGCGCATTTATTTGAATTTATTTACAAAGCCTTCAACAATTTTTGACCCTTCTACCGATCTCGCTAATACTTGATATCTGGGGTTTTCATAAGGTCCCCCTGAGGGGTTTATGGAATCATGCTGACTACAGACAGGGAGAACAGCCTAAACCTTGAAAAGTCAGGGAATTCTTGGATGATAGGTAATGTAACTAGAAATAAGGAAAAGTCAGTGAATTAAAAAAATATGTCTGAAATATCCCATTAATTTCGCAACCAAACACTAAAAAAAATTTAATAACACCTAAATAAAATAACATTTTAATTTTTAAAATAACTGTTGAAACTGTTTATGTTTAGCAGATACAAACTATTTTTAATGTGTGATCAATAATAGATAAAACAAAAGTTATCATCCACCATTAAAACTGGAAAAAAGTAGTCAGGGAAAATTGAAAAATGTTGCCTGGAAAACATGTCAGTCAGGGAATTTTGTAAAATGCGTTTTGTAGCCAACCTGCTGGAATTATACATCCAATTATAAAATTAAGGGTAGTTTACTGTAGAGCAAAAATAGAATAAATAGATTCTCTTGAAATCCGTTCCAACAATTTTTATTAATTTTTTTTTAATCTAGATATTGTTTTAATGATAAACAAAATGGTAATATTAATTTTCATTTGAAAAAGAATTAAAAAGTTTCTGCTTATATAAAGTACCCTTAGTGAGTAACATATCTCTGCAACAGAAACGAAATAACATACCACTGTAAATATTAGTAGTACGAGTTAAACTAAAAATATTTTTATAAAACCATTAGTTTCGGAGTTATAAGCAAACATGTATATACATTTTATGGAGTACTTTGAAATTGAAATTGTTATGCTCTTTGGTGGACAGAGATGTCCCTGCTTTCTCATTGTCTCTGCAACAGTCATTTTATTTCATTTATGCTCTTTGGTGAATTATTTATACAACAATGCATATTATTTTGTTTCACAAATCTTAACATATTTTAGTAAATGTTTCTATTTTGAGATAAACGACAGAGAAAATATTTACAGGGTATCGTACCATTTATTCTAAAAACCTCGACCACTTCTTTTTATGACATAAAGAACACTTATTTAATTATCGTTCATACATTCATCAATTAACATTAATGGTTTATAAATAATTTACATAATACCGACACAACAAATAAATAGGAACAAAATAAAAAAAATTATTGACTCAATTACAACTGCTTCTAAATTTAATGAATCCCGGAGTGAGATAAATAATTGAGTTCATTTTAAAGTGCGCTATACAAAATATCGATAGGGAATATATATATATCCGCCTCAGTGGCGTAGTTGGCTAACGCGCTAGTCGTGTTGAGCTCAACCGCTGAGGACGGGGAGATCAAGGTTCGAATCTGTCAGGTGAACTGGGGGTGGTTTTTCCTAAATGGTTTTCCACTCTCCCTCCATGAAAATGCGGGTTCACTTCCTCTAATTCAACTTTCCCAATTCCTAATCCATTAGAGTAATTAGTACTTAAAGCGTATATCCCGAACGGGTAGTAAGACGTGGTGCTAAATATTATTATTAATATATGTTTTTTTGTGTGTGTAAAATAGTTATTATTATTATTATTATTATTATTATTAGCACCGCGTCTTACTACCCGTTCGGGTTATACGCACTTACGCTAATGTGTAATGGTAGGGTGATTGTGAGATGAAATGGAGGACCTACAGTTTAACGTGGAATCCGAACCACGGTGGAGGCCTGGCATTCCCCACATTCACAAGATGTCTTGTCAGAGGTGAAGGAAGGGTTTGGCAATCAGATAAATCTGTGCCGGGACCGAGGATTGAACACCGGACCCCCAGCACAGAAGTCTGACACCTTACCCCTAGACCTCCAGTTCACCGGTAAAATAGTTGCTGGCTAACAAAAGCACCCTAGGGATGTGCTTTCCCACCTGTTATAAATGCACGCATGGATACGTCCGGTTGGATGTGTGCTTTTAGGCTTAATAAGGGGGGTTTTCAGAAGCGGAGATTCGGGGATGGAGTGTGATGCTGGAAGAGGGGTTAGGAGCTATATGTCACGGTCATAACGTAAACTATGGTGTGGAAAGGTCATTAATCCACGAGCATCGGAAGTCTCTAGAGGGTGT
Organism: Timema douglasi; assembly: GCA_901482245.1. Lineage (NCBI taxonomy): Eukaryota > Metazoa > Arthropoda > Insecta > Phasmatodea > Timematidae > Timema > Timema douglasi. The sequence continues at coordinate 11,624 of CABEEJ010002626.1, read as the reverse complement.
GTGTGGTGATATCGGGAAATTGCATCTCTCCCTTAAACCCCCGCCCCTTCCGTCGAAATTTAACACCCCTCTTCCCCTCTCCGCCCGATACTCGCATAACCATATTTGTTCACCTCTCCGCCTATACTTTCCAGCTACGTATTAAGCTTGCTTACCTGGAGTAAAATTAATTGGAGGGTTTAATGAAGATCGTGTCATTACGAGGTGTGCTTCCAGAAAGCTTTTAACACAAAACGAACCAGAGATTGATAAAATTAATGTAAATTGATTTGGTTCGGTATCGGGAGGTTTCCAAATTAAAGAGGTGATGCCCTTTAAATTCATTCTACTGAATATCGGCGGGAGGGGTCTGACGCATTTTACGGACAGTCCGTTTAAAGAAGCGTTAGACATTTCTTCGGTGGCCGCATGGTCTAAGGATTGATTCACACGTTCGCCGAAAATAGAAAACGAAATCTGCCTTGGTGGTGCAGCAATTCACTCGCTTTTGTTGACAACGATGATTTTAAACAGTTGATTATAAAATATTTTATTCTCTAGTAGATAAACATATATTTTAAATCACTCTCCCGATGGTTTTCAAATTATAACGCTGTGTCGTGACACAATACATCGACACACACGCTTTACATTAACGGGTTATTTCAAATCTCCTCACAACGACCAACGAAGCTGTCTGCTCGCTTCTAGCTCTACAGCGCATGCGCACTGATTCGAGATGTTTGGTTTTTAGGTTTGATTGGTTCTCTCGTGCCGAACATCTCAGGCAGAGTCGACGAAGTAGAGATGAGTTGAACATTAGCAGAACAGCTTGCGCCGATGAGGCAAAAATCTTGTGTTTGGCTTAGAGTGGATCCGGACAACTGGGCGCCAAAAGTAGCCCCACTTTTTTTCTTTAAAACAAATTTTAGCTTTTTTTTTTTCTAGCATAATGCATTGCACATTTTTTCTTTTAAATTTAAAAGTGATCAGTAAAAGCAAAATATGTACTCTTTTATTATGAGCAACATGATATTTTATTTAAATGTTCTTTGTCTTGCATTAATGCATTGCAATAGCTAGGTTAGGTTAGGTTAGGTTAGCTTTAAAAATATGAATTAATTAAGTTTCCTCTACAAATTTTTTTTTAAACAACCCCAAAAATGAATATTTACGTAATTGAAAAATCTATGATGATGCGCTGAAAAATATTAGTTAAAAAAAGTTCATTTTTAATTTTAGCCCATAACCTTTTTAATTTTATTTGAAGAATATATAAAAAAAACTGCGCATTTTTTTATTCTAAAAAAAATGCATTGCATTATACTAGAAAAAGTTAATTAAAAAAGAAAAAAGTGTTTTTAACGTCCAGTTGTCCTGGCGCCCAGTTGTACAAGCCCGGGCTTAGAGCTCGTCACGTGACCACGTTTCTGTTCTGAGCTAGTTTCTGGCGGAGCTTTGAATCCACAGTAAGATGTTATTCTCTTGTTAGACTATCTCCGATGACGGGGAGATCGGAATTTGGGACTCATAAACGTAATTAGTATATTTACTTATAGCCTGGATGGGTAGTAGGACACGGTGCTAAAATAAAGGAAGAAGGGTTAGGCGAGCGATTGACACCTAACTTCTTGAGTCGTGAAAACGCTGTTTTGTATTTTAGACCAGTTTGTATATTTTTTTTTCAATTTAAATATTTTTATTTCAAATAATCAAGCTAAAAACCAACATGGCAACACTGTATTTGGAAAATATTATTATGAAATTACCTAAACTTATACATAAGTTTGGCTATGAAATAAAAACTTTTAGTCTTTGGTATGCAAGGCCCCCCTATGTTTCCATTTCAATAGATTGTAATTTTGGGCAAAAAAAAAAAAAAATGTTTTGAATAATTTTGTAGCGCTATAAAAAAATTACATAGTTAAATTAATTCAATGTAAGCCTCATATCAAATCTTATTTTTCTATGATTAAGGAAAATTTAATTTCTTTCCTGTAGTTGCTTTGGATATCAACCGTTCTTTAAAATTTCATTTTAAAGTTGAAAAGTTTCAAATGAAGAAGGATAAGTTGACACTACTATTCTTAAAATTATTCACACTCAAAATAAATATATAAAACTCATATATATATATATATATATATATATATATATATATATATATACATATACATATATTATCACCGCATCTTACTACCCGTTAGGTTTATACGCTTATGTACTAATTACGCTAATGATTCTAGGGACTAGGAAGTTTATATTGAGAGGAAGTGTACCCACATTTGCCTTGTGTAAGAGTGGATAAACATATTGTTAAAAAACACCCAAATTTCACCCGACCGAGATTTGAACCTCGATCTCCCCGTCATAGGCAGTTTAGTTTACTGCAAGAGTAGCGGGTTTAACCACGCGGACACTGAGGTAGGTAAACTTTATGTTTAATTAATCACCTAAATAAGGATGCGAAAACTATTTAGTTATTAAAACTCACCCCGAGAAGGACTCCCATATAGATGTACATTTTTTAATCTAAAATATAATCTGTTAACTGTTAAGTGTATCCTTTTTTTAATAGCGCAATTTCATTCATTTTTTAAAAGAAATAAAAAATAATACACTTTTCTTAGCAACATGTCTTTACTACATGTCCAGGTCATACGTTTACTAACTAAACTAATGATTTTGGGATGAGGAAGGTTAAATTTATAGGAAGTGTGACCGAATTTGCGTGGTTGGAAAGTGGAAAAAATATGTTTAGTGAAAACCCTCTTATTACACGAGACCGGGATTTGAACTCGGTTATCACGGTCACCGGCAGTCTACTATATTGAGGGAGTGACGCCTTAGACCATGTATCCACCGAAGCGCTCTGGAAAGATAATTAGGACAAACGCAAGATATATTGTTAACCAGGCTGGTTCCGATGAGTGACTTAAATGTTTGGTTCTATCACGGATTGCACTTGCCTTTGTCTAGTCTACCGCTGGCACACGCCCATCTATTGCATTCTGGGTAAGCAAGTGGCCCGCCCGACTGGCTAACCACGTGTGCACTGGCAAGGATTCTTCCCACAGGTCCCCGCGGGCAAATTCGCGTAGCTCCCCAAACCTCCATTTACTCACCCTTACTGCTAGTGTACGGTACCCTTAGTTACAAGCATGCAAGAATCACACCCCGACCTCCACCCTTCCCCCCCACCATAACCGGGGAACAAAACTAGACCATACTGACGTTTTTAGTCCGTAAACCTACCGTTGTAGATAATTTACTCCTAAGTTTTCTATTTTTTCCCCCCCTGGTGTACCACTTCAATTTTTTCTGTTCTCTCAATTTCTAGCATATTTTTTTTAATCGCAAAATATCAGTCTTACCTTGTTTGTGGGGCAGACAAGCATACATACATACAGACATACATAAAGATAGACATATTATAAAATCCACTCTTTTGGGCTACAACTTTATTCACGTGTACTATACATTCTCTGTATGAGAAAACAGAAATATTATAATTTCATGAAGGGTAAAATGGGGAAAAAGTGGAAAGTTATATTACATACTTTATCCAGGACAAACTTTTTTATCTCTCTTAACTCCACAAGATACCCAGGAAACACCTTTTTTAAATTTTAAATTAATCTAATTATGACGTAGACCTCTTTAAACCATAGTCTGAAATTCATTAGAAAGGTATAATGATTGTATTAACAGATGGCAACACTAACTTAATTTAAATACGACAGAGACCTCTTTTAACCATAATATAAAGTGTATTAGAAAGGTTTAATGATTGTCTAACAGATGGCATTACTAACTAGATTTAAATATGACATAGACCGATTTTAACCATGATATAAAGTACATTAGAAAGGTCTCATGATTTTCTAACAGATGGCAACACTATCTGAATTAGAGTTAAAAATTGACTTTCCCCCCCTTTCTCCTCCCCCTCCCTTGTATCTTAGCCATTTGAGAGGGCTTTTTTTTGTGTTTGTTCCAAAATCAAGATAATTTGTTTATACATTACAATGTTAATCACTGGATTAAGGAGTGTTAAAGTTTAAATTAGTTTGCTCCTAATTAGTTATGGAGACCTTGGGTATTTCAGATTTCAGATTTCGTGGCTAGTTATCAGCTGTGTATCTCACTTAATAGGGCATAGTATAAGGTGGGGCATAAATTAACGAGACAAGCTACGTATTGGCAATTATTTAGAGTGGGTTGATGGGTGGGTGTGTGGCGGGTTATCTGAAGCAAATTTAACAGACTATAAACTAGAGCGCAAAACATTTTGGCATATCTATATATGTCTTTTAGTTTATAGGGTTTTTGGTCGCTTTAATCTTGGGTGAATAAACTTTTCACGATTCGTGGGCCTCTTTTTCCGCATTCTTTTTATGTTTGAACAAGAGTGATTCAATACAAATAAAATAAGCTGTACGGCAATATTTTTTTAAATTTAAGAATTACTTTCTTATTAAATAAAATCATTTTTATTCTTTGCAGCAAAAATTGATAAGATTTTACAAGAATATCATAGTATATACGTTCGCGAAGTGCCAGGCAAATATATTTTGAACCGGTGCGATGACAGAGTCCCTAGTGGTCAGCAAGCATCACTAATGTATACATATTATTATTATTATTATTAGCATCGCATCTTGCTACCCGTTCGGGTTGTACGCACTTACGTTAATGTGTAATGGTAGGGCGATTGTGAGATGAAATTGAGGACCTACAGTTTAACGTGGGATCCGAACCACGGTAGAGGCCTGGCATTCCCACACATTCACAAGTTGTGAATTACTATAGTTATTTTCTAGGTAATTAATAGGGACACCAAAATATCGTAGGAAGAGAACTTTCTAATCTTGCACTTTGCACATTAAAATGAATATCAACATTCTTTATAAAATTCATTGCAGCATTTTTTTAAATGTATTATACACATAAGAAACGTAACCAAAACTTTGAGAAAAATTGATTATAAGCCCTTTCATATGCTAATTTTATAGTTAATTATGTCGGTTTGAATGATAATTAATAATTTACAAACTATAAACATTCTCACTTAGTAACAAGAAACATTTTTTATTTTTTTGCTGAAACTGCCACAGAAAAAAAATCTTAATACTCCTATAGCTCCATAGCATAATCCCGCATTCAAGCTATACTAATCGATTAGAAATTAGGTGAAATATATTATTTGTCTTGCTATTATTACAGTTAAACTGTGAACTAAAGCCAATACAATATTTAAAATTTAAATGTCAGAAAAATTACTTTCTAAGTTTCCTAAGCTTGAGTTGAATTTTTCACTTTTCAAACCTAAAATAAAACACCTTATTTACCAGCATTTATTACAAAAATCCAACTTTTTATTTAACGAAATACAACCATTTTATCTACCACAAATAAGGGTATCTAGGTAATGATTTTTTATGTATGTATATATATATATATATATAAAATTATTGATCTTACACATATATAACATAGATATTATATATAAAGAAACATAGATATTATATACATAGCATATATATTATATATATGTAATCTTAAAAGTGGTCAAAGTATATTCGTGTACAAATAAAATGTAGACTAAACTACTAGTAAAACCGTATCACTTTTCAAATGTATAAAAAAGATACTTGGTGTGGATATATCTTTAACTTAAATAATATTTCGATCTCTCAATTTCGATATTCATTTATATATATATATATATATATACATACATATAACTGCACAAACGTATAATTTCTCAATGTTATTTGCTTTAATAGGATGTTTTCGTTTATCCTGTATGGAATATTAGAAACGAGCAAAGTATCAATTATTTTCATTCATTACCAGAGAAAAGTAAAATAGCGATTTTTTTCTTTCGATACTGAAAACTAGTAGACTATCGACTATTTTGTTTCGATACCGGAAACTAGTAGACTATCGACTCTTTTGTTTCGATACCGGAAACTAGTAGACTAGACTATCGACTCTTTTGTTTCGATACCGGAAACTCGTAGACTATCGACTCTTTTGTTTCGATACCGGAAACTCGTAGACTATCGACTCTTTTGTTTCGATACCGGAAACTAGTAGACTATCGACTCTTTTGTTTCGTTACCGGAAACTAGTAGACTATCGAATCTTTTGTTTCGATACCGGAATTAGTAAGACTATCGACTCTTTTGTTTCGATACTGGAAACGAATTAATTACTAACAACTTTCTGATGATACCACATTCTTAACTACAGCCTAAAACACAAGACAAAAAAATGGGGAAGGGGAAACTAAACGGAAAGGAAGGAGGGTGTTTCGAAAATCAAGAAAGAGAGAGAGATGGAAATAGACATTACCAAACTACGTCACATCTCCCACAAATTGGACATGTATTTATCTCTCTCAACCTCCAACTGCATTCCAATTAGGCCCTCCTTCCTAAGCGATCAGATAAGGGGGGGTATCCCCCTCTCCAGAGACCAGAGTCGTCACTGTTTGGAACGGTTGACGTTCCCCCCCTCCACCCCCTCTCTTCACACCCAAGAGGTATATTTTGAGTGTAAAGGGGATGAAAGGGGGGGATTGTACCACTAACTTTCCCTTCTGCAAGACGTGAGATGGTTTCGTGAATGTGATGCACACCTCCTATAATTAGAAAGGACGCCAAACTTTCGGCTTCAACTTTAGCACTCGAGAGTGTAAACTTCGTCAAAAGGATGGTTTGCGGGGGGTGGGGGGATGGGGGCTAAGGAAAATTGAGGAGTAACAGGAAGGACCACGTATTGTTACAGTGTGATTTAAGGTGAGAGTATAAGGGACACGAAAAAAAAAGAGACCATTTTTTTTTTTTTTGCAGTTTTCATAGCAAAATATTGATACCCAGTTCGTTGGCCGCGTGGTTTGACGTGCTAATCGTGTAGTAGGCTAGATCACTAATGATGGAAGGGGGGATTGAGGTTCGAATCTCGGTTGGGTGAACTAGAGGGTGGTATTTTCAAAATGGCTTTCCACGCTCCCTTCACGTAAATGCGAGTGCACTTACCATAAATATAGCCTTCCTCATCCCTAAAACCATTAGATTAATTATTACATATATGTGTAAACCGAACGGGTGGTAAGATACGATCACAATATATATATAATAGGATGCGAAGCGCGTAGAATTAATCGATTCAAGAATAAAAGACTTTAATTAAATTCATTATGAAATTTTTGTGTTTATTTAAATTAAGAGTATTTTTTTTTTAGTATTTAGACGAGCTTTATTCTCCAAAAATTCATAAAATGAGGTCAACATAATACATATTAATTATCATGCTTCATTAATGGAGATAAATGTTTAAGTCTAACATTACATTATACATTTATTATTACTATAATTTAAAAAAATGGAATTCACTCAGAGGGTTTCAAAATTAAAAATAAATTAAGAACAAGGCATTGCCCTAAAAAAATCGAGATGAAGAAAAGTATCACAAAAAAAATAAGTATGGATCGAAATCTTTAGAAACTGAGAAGAAAAAAAAAATGGCGATAATTTTGGTTTCATGAAAGTTTCACGTCTTATTAAATATGCCGACCCTTTTCACAAAAGAAAATAAAAGCGACCATTTAGTACCAGCTACGATCGTAGCAACAGTGTCGCGGCTTATTAGCCTCGCGAGACATCGTATGACGTCACGGGACCGGAATGAATATATTCGTTAAGTTTTCCGGGCGCCATCTTGGTTAATAAGTATTGCTTTTATGTGGCTGCCTACTTAATGCGAAATATCCTTTTACTGCTTTTTTTTTATGGGAATTGAATCCATATATAAAAACCACTAAAACAATCCTCAATTATATTAAAATGTAATGTTGAAAATTACATTATTTGTTTGAGGAAGGCTACATATGTGTTCCTGACAATTTTCTTTGATCTGAGAACTGAGATATTTCAAATGAAACTTCCTTAAAAATGAGTCACAGATGTATTTTCATTATTTAAAATCATACTATAAGAAAGTTTAAATGTAAGGTTTAGACATATAAAGATATTTGACACCTTTTACTGCCATTTTGGTGGGCACATTTGTTTGAAATGACAAACCCTAAATAGTTGTGTAAACCATATTTTGAAATAATATTATTATTTATTATTAGCACCGCGTCTTACTACCCGTTCGGGCTATATGCACTTACGCTAATATGTGATGGTAGGGTGATTGTGAGATGAAATGGAGGACCTACAGTTTAACGTGGAATACGAACCACGTGTGGAGGCCTGGCATTCCTCACATTCACAAGATGTCTTGTCAGAGGTGAAGGAAGGGTTTGGTAATCAGATAAATCGGTGCCGGGATCGAGGATTGAACCCCGGACCCCTAGAACACAAGTCAGACACCCTACCCCTAGACCACCACGTCACCTTAATCCTAGTTAACCAAACCCTGACGACAGTTGGGGTAGTCCCCCTTTCGGGGAAAAAAGTACCCAAGGTACAAGCCAGAAATTGAGCCCTGGACCCCTAGGCTCGTAGCTAGGTGCACTTACCACTACACCACGGGGGCCCGGTTGATCTGGCGACGAAGATGCAACACATTCAAACTGTACAAGCATTTTGTGATGTTGATATAAAAAATTATCCCGCTTAGAAGCTGCAATAGTGTTCTTGGAAATGACATACATCGACCTTTCTGTTTTGTTCCTTTCCTCGGATGAAGCCACAGATCATGTTAGTGGAAAATTAAATAATCATGATATCGTCCTTTGAGCTACATAGAATCAGCATGCACTTATGGACGACATTCGGGATTCTCCTAAGGTCAGCGTATGGTATGCTATTTGTTTGGAATAATCTGTATTTTTTTTATCTGACTGTAACTGACTCTTCATACTTGGATATGTCGAGGAATTTTCTGGAAAACAATCCACCAAAAATTAACTATCTTAATAAATGGGTATTATCGACAAGTCAAGTGTTCCCACGCACTACGGCCTTCCAGCTCGAAGATATTCGGACGATACAGTTGGTGGACGCTAGATTGTAAGAGTATGGCCTTTGCCTTGGCCGGTAAGGTCACCTGACTTGACTACCTGAGACTTCTGGACGTAGCTCGAGTTGGCCCAACACGTTGACAAAAAATTAATTTCCATCAAGCCACTGATTAATTATTGTTTGTGTAACCAGCCTAAAGAGCGTGAGTCACACGCCCATCAACTCTGTGGTACAGTCGGCTAGAAATAGTCAATCTACACCAACTCTATTGCACGTGGATCATTTCTGATTAAACATTAATGGAGATAAACAGTTGATAGAAGTTCCTAATACTGAACATTGTTGAACTATTAAACTATATTTGGATAAAAACTGCATTGAAAAGACCGTTTTTTGACCATTTTAGAATGTCTTCACAGATAAGCACTGCTCACAAATCTTCGTTCTGTCATAACAGGGACATACTGTAGTTATTAACAATAAACTTTGTCGCTTTGTCCCCCATCGTCACCGCGGGAAATGTCGAGTAATCATTCAAATACGAATGTAGTGCACACATTTCTTGTCTTTTCCTTTCCCTTTTACTCCCGAACCTCGCGAGCCGGGAGCCGAGTTGGGACTGACATCATGAACTCTCTTAATTAAAGGGTCGTAGAAACATGTTTCACGAAATTTCGGTGTATCTAATAATAAGTTGTTTTCCATATAAAGACACGCCTGTGGCCTGTCTAGCAGGATGTCAGTCAAAAATAAACCTTCGAGGCTTCAACGAAATGTCTTTTAGGGGGAAGAGGGCGGAGACCACTGCCAAGTTGAAGTGCGCTGTACACATCAAGAAATTTCCACATCACCTGTGGTTTATTATTTCAAGGGTGACCTGGCGGTCCAGGGGTAAGGTGTCGGACTTCTATGCTGGCGGCTGAGGTTCAGTCCTCGGTCCCGGAACAGATTTATCTGATTACCAAACCCTTCCTTCACCTCTGACAAGACATCTTGTGAATGTGTGGAATGCCAGGCCTCCACCGTGGTTCGGATCCCACGTTAAACTGTAGGTCCTCCATTTCATCTCACAAACACCCTACCATTACACATTAGCGTAAGTGCGTATAACCCGAAAAGGTAGTAAGACGTGGTGCTAATAATAATAATTAGTCTTAAGTTAGGTTTCAAACCTTAACACTGGTTCCATACCTTCATACTCACCCTCACTCATCTCATCGGAATATGGAAAGAGCCTCCACATAAAGACTCTACTAATTCGGGCATCTCCTGGGTAAAGGTACATTATTACTGGCTACTCTTTCTACAAACTGGACTGAGAATGATTTATCCTAGACGCGAAAAATTATTTATTACCGAATAAAAATGGAGATTTCTGCGAAGACTTGTTTCAAAAGCTCCGGTTTCCAATAAGAATCTGTGACTTGACATATCTGGGTTATTCAGCATTGGTTCTTGAAGATGTTATATTCCGTTCAAACATTTCTTTGTCGTCCACTGTTTCCCATGCAGTCATTTGCAACATATCCTGTTTGCAAAGATGTTTAATGTGTTACAAGGTTAGGATCATTCCTTTACAATGGTTGACATCTACTGATGGTGACTGAAAGACTTCCCTCCAAGCTGCAATCTTCTTCCTTTCTTCTGAACCAAGTCGTGTCGGCCATGTTTAGTTTTGAAACAGAAAAAAAGAAAATCTGCATGATGTTGACTTGCCCATATAACTGGTAACATTTTTTTGGACTCGCCCTGCGTTTATACATGCAAGACGTACAGTTATTGGTCTTGGGTCTGGTGGGAGGCGATACCTTATGAAAAAAATAAGTAGGAAATGTATGGACGACTTTTTCCAGAAAGTGATTACTAAGGGATTTATGAGCTCTTAAAAGTTTTAAAATGCTTTTATATAAAAATTTCTAAAGGAGTTTGAGCTAAAACAATAAATCCCTGGATAATGTTTTGTTGACCTAAGATGTCAAACCTCTGATAACTTGGTCTGAATATCATCCCCCTTCACTGTCTAAATTGAGGGGGGGTGGGGGTGTTGACACCCTCTTTTTGCAATACCTCAATTTGCCTTGCAACACTACGCAAATGGCTGACTAACTTCAAGGAACTAATAATCTGTAGTGAAACTAAACGTGTTTTCTCGGAAGTGGTGAACCTGATGGTTTTCAAACAAGACTACCTTTTTTCTCTGCTAATCTAGACATGCCTATTAATATTTCGTCATTAAAAGTAAGTTACAGCTCAGCGTTACAAAATTAAATACCAAAAGAGGGTGGCAACCCCCCCCCCCCATTTAATCAGTGAAGGGGGATGATAATTACCAACCAAATATTCAGAGGTTTAAAATCTTAGCTCAAAAAAAACATTATCCAGAAATGTGTTGTTTAACTAGAGTGGTTTCTGATATCTTTACATAAAAGCATTTTAAACGCGATTTTCAAAGGATCATAACTCCCTTAGTAATCACTTTCGGGGAAAATTCTTCCACATATTTCCTACTTATTTTTTCTTAAGGAATCGCCTCCTGACGGGTCCGAGACCAATTACGACTCACCCTGTATATGAGGTAAGTAAGTGAGGTACTAACTGTTTTTACATTTACAAATAACGTTTTTTTCTCCTGACACTTAAGTACATATAATTGGCATGTTCTAA
>CABEEJ010002625.1:46709-105487 GCA_901482245.1 Timema douglasi | reverse complement strand
TGTGATGAGAGTCACCACGTGGTATGGGTATTATGTGAGTCACCACGTGTATGGGTATGATGCGAGTCACCACGTGGTATGGGTATGATGTGAGTCACCACGTGGTATGGGTATGATGTGAGTCACCACGTGTTATCAGTATGATGTGAGGCACCACCACGTGTTATGACTGGAATTGAAGTCCGCAACTATCAAGGATGAGACGGAGGTCAGCGCGTGGTAAATTTGAGATGCAGAGAGTGAGAGTTGCGTCAAGTTTTAAGATTTCAAACAAATTTTTAAACTGATCAAAATACAACCAATACTAACCAAAAGTAGTAGCCTAATGAGAATCATGATATGGTCCTTTTAACACAACCCTTTTCAAGCCTACCCAAGCTCTCTGGTGGTGGCAATTAGTATAACGTGACGTGGGCGGGACACAAGGGTCGTAAGCCCATTGAACGGGACAACCGGTAGTCAAGCGGCGGAGTCACGGTATACTTAATAATGACGATATTAATAGCCGGTAATTCCACTTCCTCCATGGACAGCCACTTTATCACCGCGCGTTACAATGACGTGATTAGAGCTGCCACTGTGGTTAATAGCCACTCGCCCGCTGTTGATATTAACAGAGATAATATAACACACATAAACTGATATACGCTAGAAACTCTGAAGGTTCGTGCTTAGGTTCCAAATGTGTAGAAAAATACATATATATTATATTACCACTTTTTAATACCTGTTCACGTTGTACACATCATCATCATTCGATGTTTTCAACTATGCGGATCGTCTAAAACATCCTCTTCCCTTCCGGTCGATAATTCCAAACCTTTCCCCCAACCACGCGTTTCAAATACGCTCCTTTAGCTTCCATTTCCTTCTGCACTTGGTTCATCCATCTTATCCGTGCTCTTCCAAATGGTTTCTACCATTCTCTTTGTCCTGTAAGGCTTTCTTAGGCATTCTGTCTTCCTACATTCTTGTCACATGACCTAACCCCAACTATATTTTTTTTCCTCTTGTAGGTGAACTAGCGGTCTAGGGAGTAAGGTGTCGTTCTTCTGTACTGAGGGTCCGGGGTTCAATCCTAGGTCCCGGCACAGATTTATCTGATTACCAAACCCTTACTTCACCGCTGACAAGACGTGTATTAATCACATCTTGTGAATGTGAGGAATGCCAGGCCTTCCACCGTGGTTCGGATTCCACGTTAAACTGTAGGTCCTCCATTTCATCTCACATTCACCCTACCATTACACATTAGCGTAAGTGAATATAAACCGAACGGTTAGTAAGACGCGATGCAAATAATAATAATAATAATAATAATTTTCTCTTGTACAAATAAATGATAACTACTCTAATAATGTAGGGATGAGGAAGGAGGCAGTTTAAAGGTGATCTACCCGCATTTGCACGGGGAGAGAGTGGGAAAGCATTTATGAAAAACCAGCTTCACTATACCCAACCGGTATTTAACTACGGTCTCCCCGTCATAGCCAGACTAGATGTAATCCGAATTATCTCATAAGATTTTCCCTGGGATTTAAATTTGATATTTTACCTTTGTGATAGGCCTAAGGTTAGGCCAAAACAAATGAACACCATATTTAATACTTTATTACATTTATATAGAATAACCATTGTTCATGTAGTTTAAGACTTAGGTCTTGCAATAATATTTCAAAAATTCAAACTAAACACGTCAGAGCTGCTTAGAGATTATCATGATTTTTAAATTCAAATCATTTGGGATGAGCTAAGAAACTAAACTTTTTTGAGAATCCGCCATATTGAAACAAATAACCAAATTGCAAAAACTAGGTACGTACGTCGTTACGCCTAGGTCACAGACAAGTAAGAAACAGACTCTCAGCCATGCGGGGATTTCGATGCGCTCCTTTTGCCTGCTTGAATACTTCAACACTGGACCTCGCTAGTGTCACCGCTGTGTGATGATAGGACTAACCGCAGTGATCCTAGTGTTGAAGGGCTCAAGCTGCAAAAAGGAGCGCAACCATTCCAACCTGGAGGTCTGGGTATATTATTTGTCTGTGACAGTAATTTCCTTGACAAACTGAAAGTAATTGCAGATCAAACGTTTAGACATCAAAGAGACTAAATGCCTAACGGTCAAATTAAAATGGGACATTTCTCCACTCGGTAAATTACATACAAGGCAAACTACATAAAACAAAATAAAATTAATAATCATCCTAGGGCCTCAAACTCACACACCAACTATATCTCCCAAGAGAGAAAGAGGTAAGTTTTTATTACTTTTATACTGAAACAACCCGCCTCGGTGGCGTAGTTGGCTAACGCGCTTGTCGTGTTGAGATCTACTACTGAGGACGGGGGGATCGAGGTTCGAATCTCGGTCGGGTGAACTGAGGGTGGTTTTTCCTAAATGGTTTTCCACTCTCCCTCCACGCAAATGCGAGTTCNGGTTTTTCCTAAATGGTTTTCCACTCTCCCTCCACGCAAATGCGAGTTCATTTCCTCTGATTAAACCTTCCCAATTCCTAATCCATTAGTGTAATTAGTACTTAAAGCGTATAACCCGAACAGGTAGTAAGACGCGGTGCTAAATATTATTATGATTATTATTATTATTATTATTATTATAATGAAACAATATTAAGATTGTGTATATTTTTATTGATGGTCTCAGTAATAATATGTATTAAATTATTATCAAATATAGTTTGTTGAAAACTAATTAGCCAATATTATTATGAAAAGTGTACACTTTCATTCTTAAGATGGTAAACTTTTTTGGGGGGTTTAGGGGGTCCTTTGTGATATTGCAATAAGTCACTTACAGCTAGCTACTTGCTTCCAAAGTGAAAAGGAAAGAAAACAAAATAATGAATCCAAGTTATACATTTGAATAAATTAATATGCTTTCCATTCAACTGTATTGGGTGACCTAGATCTTCATTCGAATGAGAACAATAATTCGAATAATTCCTGAATAATCTAATGCATCGATTTATGAAAATAATCTCTTTTTTTTATATAATTTTCATTCAATTATGCATTACACTAATTTGGTGTCAAAGTTAAACCAACGAACCTGTCTAGACTTCTATTAGAACAGCTCTTGCACACTGGATTTGACCAGTATTATGACGTCACTAAAGGCAGCTGTCAGGGTTGTCGTATTTGTTGCTCATTTTGGCTGTAGATTTGATGCGTTGTCTACGTGTCATAAATTTATTACTATACTACACCATAGTACAAATTTTCTTTTATTACAACATAATAATCTCTTTAAGCTTTAAAGAAGAGAGGATTTAATTACTTATAGATTTTTTTTATCTGTATAGTTTAGTCAGTAATTATGTTTTTTTATGGTATGTTATTATGAATTTTAGAGTCTACTCAATCAATATTTTGCGACATTTTTACTAACAAATAAAGTTAAAATATTACAATAGTGGCAATATAATTGAATAACAAGTTCAATTAAAAAATTAGCTTTGAATATGTTCTTAATGTTTTATAAATTATGAAATAATACATCATAATTCATATAATAATATATTATATAAAATAATGGTACTAGTACCACATTACGATTGTCATATCCGACAGGTATACAATTTACTTGATTTACTTTCACTTCTATATACGTCAAGTCATTTGATCTTCATCTATCACTTTTGATATAGTGCTAATATCTGAAATATATCACTCATAATACAATATTATATTACCAATTTGTTGGTAAAATAAGATTTTTATTCTCTAAAAGGCCCTTTCTATAAAAATTAAATTGTAAACTAATATTTTGGGTTTAAAAATATCAATCTCACAAATCTTGTGAACAAAGTGGTTTTTTTTAAATCTTATGGATCATCATTATATTAATTTAATATTAAAATGTTTGCACAGTGGAGTAGAGGAGGAGGGAAGGGGATTTAGAGGTTTTTTTAAAATTTAAGATACCATCGAAAGGTTTTTAATCGACATATATTACATTTCACCAGTGAAGCCGTTGAGTTACCAAATACGATTTCCTCTTTATGTCCATACGTATTTTCTCTCTCTATTTGTGTTTCTATGCGTGTGTCTATATGAATATATCCCTCCCTAGTCTTGTGCTATATACCCTCTCCCTGCTCGTCACCACATACATCTTTTCACACTTTGTGTGTGTGTGTGTGTGTGTGTGTGTGTGTGTGTGTGTGCTGAGTGAATCCTCCGAAGAGAACGAACGGAGGACTAGATATTCATCTGTTTGAAATGCGAACACCCTGAGGGGAATTCCGCAAACTCCGAAATACTGACACTTCACACGTTCGTAACCCACTTCGTGAATAGAACTAGGATAGGGGAGAAAGGGAGGGGGAGGGGGGGCAAGAAGAGGGACCCTACGTTTTTTTGGAAATTAAATCACACACAAGATATCTCTTCGTGACCATCAGTTCTGAGATAAATACATTTACAAAATGTAATAAGAAAAAAAAAGAAGAGAAAAATGTTTATTTTTACATCCACGTGTGAAAGTATTTCTTTCATGCGTGGGAGTATTTTTATATGTTAAAATGATTTATTTGTGAAATAGTGGGTCTGCAAAAATAGATTACTTCACGTATTTAAAAAATGTACTTAAATCCATTAAATCACTTAGCTGAATAAAATTACTTACTCTTCTATACGTACATATTGCTACTACTTTTGTAAGCTATATTTAAAAAGATAGAATATATATATTCCTATACGTTAAGTGTCAACATAAGTGAATTTTGTTAGAATAATTTGGCTCCTGTATTCAACGCATTTAAATATAAATACGAACGTTTTTATTCAGTAATTTAGATTTCAATTATTATTAACGTATGAAATATAATTTGTAAGATTAAATTGGAGCCTTGGTCAAAATATATTTTATACACTTAGTATAAATTTGTTACAATTATACCCAATGTCTTAATAATGATATATTTGTTACATACCATGCATTCACCGCCAGACATTTTTAGGGTGAGCCAATCTCTCAGATTATGGTGGGCAGGACATGCAGCGTGAGTAGAAGAAACTAGAACCGTATTCAGGATATTGACTGGTAGGCCCAATGGGAAGAGACCAGTGGACACATCTAGATTCAGATGGAAGGATAGCATTAGAAGAAATTAATCATTTTTATGTAAGTATTTATTATAAGTAACACTATTTTTTTTTAAAAAAAAGGTTGTATTCTAAAGTATGGTGTGAGAGTGTACCAATAATTTGTATTTTGTGCATGGATGTGTGTTAGCTAAGATTATGGTGACGCTATAAATAAGTTAAATCTAATAAATTAATGAATAACTATAAAAATGTTTAGTCAAATTTGAATTGAAATTCCATTTTTGTTATTTATATAAAAAAATCAATATTTTTCAAAAATATGAACATAATATGGAACCATTCATTTATTCGTTTCTTTGTTTTGAATATCGAATTCATTTCCATATCAATAAAAAACAGTAATCCAAACAAATTATTCACATATAACTATTTTTGGTTAAAAAAAGAATTTTCACTTTTATTAAGATTCAAGACAAACAATATATTTTAGTATTTCTATTTATAGGAAAATATTCCCTTGTCTTTAACATTCAATATTAAATATGGATTTACACAATAATTTAAAGTTTATTCTGAACATTTTAACAATTAGAATAAAATCCAATTAAGTAATTACACAAATGAAGTATTCACTCCTTTATTGAAAACATAATTTTGTAAATGTAAGTCTTTATGAACACGTTTACAATCGTTATTAACGTGGAGAATATGAAAACGATATTAAATGATAGAGTTACTATTTCCTGCACACGTGTGTTAATGTAACACGACGCTACTTTATCTCGAGTTTCCGTTACACGAGGTGAAAAGGGAAGAAAAGAGATGGACAGGAGAGAAGACAAAGACACAGAGAGAAACAGTAGATGAAAACGTACCGGAGATTGAACTGTCAACGTCACTGAAAAAACAGACGGACAGAAGACAGTCGGGCAGTTGGGCATATGGTCACGCACAAAACTAAAATAGCCCTTGGCAAACTGTGCAACCTAATTTCTAGTTCACCCCTCACAAAATAAACTTATGAAACAATGCGAATACAACGGGAGACTAAAACCGAGCTTCGTGCCAAAGCGAGTTTAGTTCTCGTGGTAGATAAAGGTTTAAAAAAAAAAAAAAAACTGGGTTGCTTAGACAAAAAGGAAACTTTCAACCAGATAAAACTATTATTAATGCGGCTTTTGTTTAGACACTTCAGTGATAGTGTACAATTACACTCGAATGGTTTCATAAAATGTTCCTTGGCAATTTAATGTACAATTCGCTTACTCTCAAAGGTAGAAGAAAGCTTACCTTTCATTACTATACTATGGCAGTGATTATTAACCTTTCGGGAGACACGGAACACTTTTTATTATAAGAAAAAAAATTGTGGAACACCCGGGTCCAAGTGTCATTTTTCAATTTAAAGACTATTATATTTAGATATATATTATATCCTGATTTTGTTTGGAACAACAGTAGAGAAAATTAAAATCTATTTCTTTGCGACAAACACTGATAACGGGTGACCTGGCAGTCTAGGGGTAAGGTGTCAAACTTCTATGCTGGCGGCCGGGGTTCAATCCTCGGTCCCGGCAAAGATTTATCTGATTACCAAACCCTTCCTTCACCTTTGACAATACATCTTGTGAAGGTGAGGAATGCCAGGTCTCCACCGTGGTTCGGATTCCACGTTAAGCTGTAGGTCCTCCATTTCATCTCACAATCACCTTACCATTACACATTAGCGTAAGTGCGTATAACCCGGACGGGTAGTAAGACGCGGTGCTAATAATAATAATAATAATAATAATAACAACAACAACAACACTGATAACATTTGACCATATTATGTGTGTTACTCTATAGGTAAATTATATTATCTAAAAAAAGTGACAGCTGCATATAACATGACTTGATCTGTGGATTTATTAAAATGGTTTTAGTAACTTTAGTAACTAACTTCTAAGGTTCTTCCTACAAAAATTATAATTTAGCTTATCCATTTAATCCATCAGGATATGCACATTCAAACGTTTGTCGTTGTACTATTGGCGGCATAAAGCCCTCCAGAGCCGTAGGTGACCAAGTTATCTGATAGCTCATGATCTTAATAAATCACACGTTTTTAGACGACGATTTACGCACGTCTATCACAGACTCTGTCTTAAAATAGAGTGAAGAATAAACCTGGGCTTGAGATGACTCCCGGACAGCTCAATGACTTTCTAAGCCAAAAGGTCCCAGGTTCGATTCCTGAGCTCAGGTGTAATTTTACAATACATATAATATTATATCGTATTGGTTTAGAAGTTAACGCGCGTAGCAGTCTTCATTTGTTAAAATCAAAGTAGCTAATATCTGTTGTCATGTGACATCTTTCACTGGCGGAACTCTTGTAACCAGTTCACGGAACACAGGTTAAGAGCCACATTACTATGGTATAGCTTATAAGAGAGGTGCCCAACATATGGCCCGTGGGGTGGATGCGGCCCACGGATAGATTTTCTCCATCCCGTGTACGACAAAGACAATGTGAACTTTATTTTAGTGGTTTGTATGTTGATTTTAAAATACTACTCATCTATCAAACACCCTTCCATAAAGATGAACAGGACAATCACCACTAACTATTTGTAACCAGATGGTATAGTCCAAACTCATTAATATAGACCCTACGGTTCTCTTATTGTTTTGATGTAAAGGCAATGGATTCCATACACCACTAGACATCACGTTCCAATCATTGGATAAGGTTTAAACAAAGGAGCTTCGTCTGATCGTAGAATTTTCTTTCTTCCACATTCCAAATCGGATGACGAGCCTCCCCCTCTCGCCCCACCATTACAATTATTGAATACCAGTACAGATTGAGTTGTGTATTTATTCGTGGCTTATATGGACCCGAAGAAAATAGCGTGGTGTTTTTTCCCCCTTTCAAATACCGGTTTATAAGTTATCGTGTTTCTTTCAAAACGTAGAAAAGTATATAACGAGTGTCACGTTTTTAATGAAAAGTGAAGTTAGTATTATTTTTATATTGTTATTTTCACATAGCGGAACACCTAGTGGATTCTTCTAAGTGTCTTTGCAGTGAAACACACTCAGATTTAATTTAATTAAATTTAATTAATAATAATATTTAGCACCACGTCTTACTACCCGTTCGGGTTATACGTCTTTAAGTACTAATTACTCTAATGGATTAGGAATTGGGAAGGTTGAATTAGAGGAAGTGAGCCCGCATTTGCGTGGAGGAAGAGTGAAAAACCATTTAGGAAAAACCACCCCCAGTTCACCCAACCTAGATTCGAACCTCGATCTCCCCGTCCTCAGCAGTAGAGCTCAACACGACAAGCGCGTTAGCCAACTACGCCACAGAGGTGGGTTAAATTTAATTAAATTAAATATTTGTATGCATTTGGTAGTACCTACATTTGCGAACAAACCTTGTCAAGAATGAAGATAATCAAATCCAAATAGCACTACTGTATCACGGACAAACATCTGCATGGAGTACTACGACTCTTGTTTATCAAAACTTACCCCACATATCAACACACACTCGCTTGAAATGAAAGTTCAGAAATCACACTCAATTTGTGAGTTCGTGTACATATTGTATATGTTACGGGTAGTGGGAGAAATCTGTATAATGTCGAGATCAGCCGGGAGATGTCAGCATCATCCAAGTGCAGTGGATAGAGTCAGAAATAGAAAGTAATTTATCTCATTGACGACCTTGTCCGGATGATATCGACACTTAGGCCCAATCTTACAATGTCACGTTAAAGTCCTCGTAACTTAACCGCCTGTAAAGTCTAACCGTTGGTTAAACTTAGCGTTGCGTTTTACAATACTATTTTTATGTGCGCGTCAAATTACGGATAGGTGCCTTCCATTAGTTCTTAACGTTAACTTTCTCGGAGCGCTAGATTTGTGTCAAAGCTTTTGATTGGCCTAACTTGACCATAGAGAATATAACCAAGTCATTACAACGTCTATGGAACTGTTGGTGATCCATTAGGCCATACATGAAAATAAATATCACAAGTTGTATAACAACTCATTTGAGATATGGGGGCCTAACATAGACCGTATGCCTGATTCTACAGAAAATTCCTGATACTCACTCGTACTTAGCTTAATTGTCAGTAGGTGTTTCTAACTGGTGTTCAAACACTTCAAGAATTTCTAATACTGTATTTTTGTTTAGACGAAAACGTAAAAAAAAACTTCATCGTTATAAAATTCCTGGAAATTCTTTCGCTCTAAGTATCTCTTCGGTCTTCGAAGTCTTATATTCCTTAGAACGTGTAACTCATCTTCAAAGTCGTCATAATTATACAATAAATCAGCCATTTCATAATATAAATAAAAGTAACCTCACTTTAATAATAATAACAATCGCCTTGAAAACAATATGGCGGAGTGTTTAATGTTGTTAATGTGGACGTTATGTTTGCTAACCGGAAGGTAGACCTCGTGTTAACTTAACGAGCACATTTACGTGAACATTAGCGCTAACCAAACATTGTAAAATCAAAAGTAGTGGTCGTTATCGCTTAACCTCATGTTAAGCCCTAACGAATAGAATAACATGACATTGTAAAATTGGGCCTTAGTCAGCAAGACTTGGATAACGTTGACTAATATTTGTAAAACCAAGCAAGTTTCAATACGGATTTTATTTCTAAATTTGACAATACTTTGGACTGTAGCTGTTAACTAACATTCTAAATGTCTCATTTTATACCTTATTTTCTACTAACTTAACCTAGCTTAACCTAGCTTCAATCGGGGAAATGGCCACTAACCAGGTGCGGGTGGATAATGCCAATATTATCTGGATGGACTTCAAAAATTGATACTTTGAGATTCAACAATTTTGAACTATTATAACGACCCACTTCAGTGGCTTAGTGGTCTAACGCGCTAACCTTGTGTTGGACTGGACTGATGAAGATGTGGAGATCGGATTTCAATCAAGGTAGGGTGCAGTGAGGTTTTAAATCGAATGGTTTTCCACTCTCCATTTACGCAAATACGGGTGCATTCCCTCTAAATTAAGCCTTCCTAATCCCTAACCCATTATTGTAGTTAGTACGTAGGCGTATAACCCGAATGGTTAGTAAGACTCGGTGCTAAAACAAACATCAAGCTTTAATTGGGACCTATTCACTTTTAATCAAAATATTAAAACTTTTACTCTCCTAGATAAATCGCTAACCCTGTTTTATAAATAAATAATCACGTTATCATTTTTGTTATTTTATGAAAACATATCTAGTCCAGTAGAGTAGAAAAATTAAAGACGCTTGGATAAATCATTAATATCCCATGCCTCTCGATTTAAATGTCATGAAGTCTGGTTTTCACAGCAACATTACTATCGGGTAGTCCAACACTTTAGCTCAGTCTAAAGGGTGTCTGTCTCCTGACCCAAGGATCCTGGGTTCGTTCCTAGTATGGCCTAAAAATGTATAACTTGTGAAATGTGGGTTTCCCCTTTCACAGTAATGAATTAATGGCTGGATATTGTGTATGTTATACATCTAAGTTAGTATATAAGTCGTGTGCTGATATAATCATTCGGTTCAGAAAGTGCACCTTGAATACCGCAAATAAATTAAAAAAATAATATTGGGTGACCTATTTAGGTGTTCTTTGTTGTTGGTCGTTACCTCCTGAGAAAGAAAACAATAGCCAAACTAATAATTACAATAATCACTCAATTGTAATAAAAAGTAATCGGATTTTATAAAAATCATCTTGTGAATGTGGGGAGTGCCAGGCCTCCACCATGGTCCGGATTCCACGTTAAACTGTAGGTCCTTCATTTCATCTCACAATTCACCCTACCATTACACATTAGCGTAAGTGCGTATAACCCGAACGGGTAGTAAGACGCGGTGCTAATAATAATAATAATTTATAAAAATATTAATTTTACATCCCTATAATCAATTTGGTACTGTCTAATTTTCATAAAAAGAGCCTTCTAGAATATACAAACTTTAATTGCGATCAAGATTAATATTAATAAAATAGTAAAATGTTATCATTATTAGGTATTTATTATATATATATATATATACATTCAAAAATAACAGTTGAAGATCGTATGACTTGACGTATGAATACCTGAATTTAGATCTAATAGCAGCTTAGCGGCCATTTATGGTTTTGCCTACGGTAACTGGACAGTAATTACCATTAACGATAGTTTAATAATGTTTCCATACCTTATATAATATAATAATAATATAATATAATTAGTGATAACAAATAATAACAGAAAAGTGAACTCATTTAATACAATAGCCTTTAGTCCAAAACATTACGATTCAATAAAAGGTAGAACTACTCTCACAAGATTATCCGTATTATTGTCCAAAAACTCTTTCCTTTCGTAAAACGTCGCAACGACTTAATAACACCGGAACCGGTTGGGACGACACCCCAAAACAAGCGTCGGTAAGCCACCTTCCATGTCTCTGTGTCTGCCTGTCTGCTTGTTTATGCGTCCATATGGGAAATAAGAGCCTGTTGCTTGGTCGGACCTAGTTAGAAAGCTGGCTTCTTTACCACTACAGCCATCTACAGCACAGGGGTGGCAATCAGACTAATACAGTAGCCCCATGTAGGTGACCTGGCGGTCTAGGGGTAAGGTGTCAGACTTCTATGCTGGCGGCCGGGGTTCAATCCCCGGTCCCGGCATAAATTTATCTGATTACCAAACCCTTCCTTCACCTTTGACAAGACATCTTGTAAATGTGAGGAATGCCAGGCCTCCACCGTGGTTCGGATTCCACGTTANGGTAAGGTGTCAGACTTCTGTGCTGGCGGCCGGGGTTCAATCCTCGGTCCCGGCACAGATTTATCTGATTACCAAACCCTTCCTTCACCTCTGACAAGACATCTTGTGAATGTGAGGAATGCCAGGCCTCCACCGTGGTTCGGATTCCACGTTAAACTGTAGGTCCTCCATTTCATCTCACAATCACCCTACCATTACTCATTAGCGTAAGTGCGTATAACCCGAACGGGTAGTAAGATGCGGTGCTAATAATAATAATAATAATAATAATAATAATAATAATAATAATAGCCCCATGACTTCTTTGGTGCTGACTGACAGCTCACAGCTGACTTCTGACAGTCAACATTTAGGTATATACCTAAATTTTGACTCTCAGAAGTGACAGCTGTTAAAAACACACGTTTTTGCAGATCATATGGTTCGATGTAGTGATACATAATTTGGTCTGGTAGCTATTCAAAGTCGTCAGCTGTGAGCTGTCAGTCAGAACCAAAGAAGTCATAGGGCTACTGTAGCTTAGAGAAGAGGTTCTCAAACTGTGGGTTGGAAAACCTCTTTTTTGGTGAGGTTATGCACATTTTAAAAAAAATTTGAAAGTTATGTCTTTACTTGAAAATATAAAGTCATTAAAAATAGGAAAGAAAAAGTATAAAAAGAGGGAGTAAGGATGGGAGAGGGGGCGGGAATAAGGCATATTCGTAAAACTTACGTAAAAATTTAAGAAAATAATTTTTAAAAACCGCTCTCAATCAATAATAAAACATCTATGGGATTCGCAAAAGTTTGTCGTTACAAAAATTGGATCATGATTCTAAAAAAGTTCGGTAAGTATTGGCTTAAGAGTGTAGATAAATAAGGTATTATTTTATCACCGTGTCTTACTACCCATTAAGGTTATACTCTTAGCCTATATACTAATTATGGTAATGGTTTTAGGGATTATGAAGGTTATATTTATAGGAAGTGTACCCGAATTTAAGTGGAGGGAGAGTGGAAAACCATTTAAGGAAAACCACCCTCAGTATTACCGGGATCGAACCCCGATCTCCCCATCATCGGCAGTCTAGTTTTCTGCAAGAGTAGTTAGAACACGCGGCCACTAAAGCGGATGACTGTTTTAATAATATAGAGTGAATGTGGGGAATGCCAGGCCTCCACCGTGGTTCGGATTCCACGTTAAACTGTAGGTCCTCCATTTCACTTCACAATCACCCTACCATTACACATTAGCGTAAGTGCGTATAACCCGAACGGGTAGTAAGACCCGGTGCTAATAATAATAATAATAATATAGAGCATACTTCGCAACTCATTGGTGATGGTTCAAGCAAGACCTATCCACGTTGGTCACCCCTGGTATACATGAGTCTCTTAAACTGCCCGCTTGGCCACAGCGGGCCCATTACTACCTCCCCTTCACCCTCTCAAACCCTTGCTCCTTATGCGGGGCACATGTGGACGACGCCATGATGTCCTTACATGAAGAGTAATCACCCGTTTAGCTCCGCCAGGAAACACGGACCTGTCGGGGTACAACTTGCCAGTAATTAAGATCCATATGCACGAGAGAGGAAAAAAATATATTTTTTTTTAACAGTAGAACGCCGGCCATCCAAATTGATTCGTAACAGATGGCTCAAATATTTAAAACTTCAGATAGAGTTGAAAAAGGAAAAAAAAAAACCGTATCCACAAAATAAATAAATAATAAAGTATCACTATGTCTTCCTAACCGTTCGGACTGTATGCATGTATATTAATTATGCACGTATTTGCGTGTGGAGAGGGGGGGGGGTTGTTATGAAAAAACAGTGTACCTGTCCGGTAATAAAACCTCGATCTCCCCGTCATTGGAAGAACAGTATATTGCGAGAATTGTGCTCTGGACCATTCAACCACCACAGTGGGTCAACGATTTCAATGTTTAATAATCATAGCAATAATAATAGTAATAATAATAATAATCATAGAAAATAAACCTACTTTTAAATAAGACAAAAATGAAATATTTATAAATTTAAAGTAACCTACAATTCAAATTCCTCAAAAAAGGTTTTTAAAAAATCATATCGTTTTGTGACCAATATTGATAATTATTTACTATAAAACTAGTTTTATTTTTTAGATTTAAAAAAAATATCTAGCATAAGTGACCGTCGCTGACTATATTATTAGTTGATGTATGAATACGTCAAAGTAGATCTTGTGACTTCATTTTATTAAGGAGATAGGTCCTTTTCATTTGGGGTGGAAATGCCGAGCCATGGGGACAATCGGTTATCTTCAAGAATTTTTATTGTTTTGAATTTTATTTTCGGAAAAAAGTTTGGTCAAAAAAAGCATGTTGATTAAATTATATTTTGTATATAAATACCTTCTCTATAATTTTAAAAGTGATCAAATACCAATAATTTTGACATTTTTCAATAGAAAACTTCCGGATGCATAACAAAAAATAAGAAAATATAACACCTAATAAACATTGATACATCATATTAGAAGAGGTGTTGAAAATCTTACTATAAAAATTTCATTCATTCTCGAGAAAAATTACATTTACAACTGTACGATTTTTCCGCAAGACCTGTCTGATAGCTAGCACAATCTACATTTTCCATGATCTATCTGTTCTTTTTGGCACGGAAGGATACTTTGGTCGGTTGTAAAGCCATGCCTTTCACCCTCCCGCCCACCATCCCACAAAATAGGTGTTAGACTTGCACTCGACAGAGCCAAGGGCCTTAGGCAATCCATGTACCCTTTGTTCACCCTGAAAGGATAGCAAGCTTAACATGTATTATTCCACTAAGGTGCAGCTTATAAGATAATTGAGTGTACATTCATAAGAAAATTTGGATATAGATATACCGTGGAACAATTCGTGTTTTTAACTTTTTTCTCAGAGTCTCCACTTTCAATCTGAAATCTGACTTTCTCAAACAAAGCAGTACAGCTTGTAGTTCAGCCGTTTACAAGTTAAAAGACTCACACCCTTGCCATGGATATATGCATAGTAGAATTATGGTAAGAAGAGTGGTTTTAGAATATACAAACATATTTTTTTAGGTCCAAATTAATAGCATTTTACTTAATTATGAATGTTAATTGATAGGTATCAAAGTCAGAGCTGTAACTCACATTACTTAAGATATGAATATATTAAAGTAGTTTTACCAACGTAAGAGACCTGGTGGTCTAGGGGTAGGCTGTCAGTAGGTTTCTGGTGTTAGGGGTCCGGGGTTCAAATCCTGGTCCCAGCACAAACTTATCCGATTACCAAACTTTTCCTTCACCTCTGGGAAGGTGTGTGCTTTCACGCTTTGTCAATGTGTGGAATGCCAGGCCCCCACCGTGGTTCGGAACCCACGTTAAAGTGTAGGTCCCCTTTGCTTTCCACCATCATCATTATCACGTATCATCCTATCATCTGTGGATAGTAGAACTCGCCTTAATGGTGTCCCCACCTCGGATTTTTTCTTATAGCACCGAGTTTTACTAACCATTCTGGTAATACGCCTATGTACTAATTACACTAATAGGTTAGGGATTAGGAAGATTTAATGAAGATGAAGTGCATTTGCATTTGCGAGTATGGAGAATGGAAAAAACACTCAATGCACCTGACTGGGATCGAGCCCTGATCTCCCCGTCTTCAGCAATCTAGTCTAACACGAAAGCAGCGCGTTAGACCACGTGGCCACCGAAGCGGGTTCTCCAGAAATTAGTTCTTCCATACACCAGGACCCCTAATTTTAAAACTTGCAAAAAATATTCGCTAGCGAGCAAATTCTCAACTCATGAACTCTCAAATCACAGGTTGTACCAAAACAGAGCTAATTTTGAAAGGTTTCTACTGTCGTGCCAGTCTGTGTTGCATTGTTTCGCTTGCGAATTAATTTTCAATCTGACAACACTGTAAAACCATGACGTGCCAAAGGATGGAGGCGAGGAGATGTCACAACCTGTCATTGTACAAGATACGTAACTGAAGGTAAACACTATTATTGTATTTAGTGCATCATGTTTAACGATTTGTTTGGTTAAATTAGGAAACCATCATCGATTTATTTGCATCTAAGTATGTCTCAAAATTTTCTCGGTTCATATAAGTAGAAGTTAAACCGTTTATTTCTTTAATATCCATTTTAGCACAATTGGTAGCGTGCTTGTCTGAAATCCAGAAATACACGAGATTAACCCCACTTCGAGTTGGTTTTTTTTAATTTTTTGTTTGAACAAAAAAATCACTTGTTAATAGTTTGAATTCAGTAAAATATTATTTTATTTTCGCGACTATTTTTTAAAACATAAATATGCCCTAAGGGTTTTTACTATGCGAATAATAATAGTAATGATTAGTTTGCCTAGCCTTATTTTGTATTGTGTATATGTTTATGTCTTAAAACCCATTAATTTAATTTTTAAATAATCACCTACATTCAAAATGAATTTACTGTTTTTAATTTACTACTTTGTTAAATTATTTAAAAAAATGAACAGTATGGCAGTCTACATAGTCTCAGATACCTTTTTACACTTCTATAAAAATATTTAAAACAAATTATACGCTTATTAATACAGTAATTTAAAATGAAAGGTGTTTTTTTCAGTGTGATAAATTTGAAAAAAATTGGAAACGTCAGGATTTGAACACGCAAAATTATAGATTATGAGGATGTCACGCTACCACCTCAGACAATGTGATGATTACACAAATCTTAAAAATTGATATACTATTATAATTTCACCCAAACAAATATTTTATTGACGGATTGAATAAAATGTATAAAGTAGTCACATTTTTTACTTCAGTTACCCTATTTTGTACAATGGTAGGTTAATTTCAAATAAATATTTCTCAGAAGGCTTGCAACCGAAGAGAGAGATGGCGTCCATTTTGTTTTATTATGCTCTGCTCGACAGACAAGCCTTGTCTTGCACGGTGTGAGGCTGACGAGTAGAATTCACTCGCTATTCGATCGTGTGACGTCATTTTTCGCAGCCCAGTAGTTTAAAAATTAGGGGTTTGCGAGACAGTGTGCGAGATGAGAGAAATACGCTTGCGACTCTCCACCCACACGTTTCAAAATTAGGGGCCCAGGAGAGAAGAGGTAAGATAAGGGCGAATGGCCAAGATCTAGAGCATTAGCCCACCCCAGTCTTACTAACGTTTACTGTTTTCCCTTGTAGCGTATTAAACCTGCTGTTTAACATGTACAATGAAAATGCCATAAATATAATTAACACAATGAATAGAAAAGCTAACATATTCTAATAATGTGTGGCTGATATTAACTCACGGTGGATTTATGTTGCTGGGAAACGCCCAAACTCCAGGAAAACTGCTCCAGTTGACTTTGCTGGGACCATCAGCTAAAATAAATCTTACTCACAGGTCCCGCTTCGAATAAATGGTAGATATGTTTTTCTCTGGGCGCCACACCATCGACGAGCGCTAGTGGTCATTCAACGCAATTCACCCTACAGATGTCCAGATGCAAACCTTATATAACAGTCATTCCTCGCTTCACATTACTTCTTATCCAGGGGCTTGGGAATTACGTTATCGACCCTGGAGGGTGCCATCGACGTCCCAAAGGCATTCTCGGATAAGCGAGAAATGTCAAACAGTGGTTTGGGAGGTTCTCACCCAGCCCCCCATAGAGTAGTGTCTCCACACGTAACTCTAAAAACACTTATTCGGTTTCCTAATATACTTCTTGTTTTTCCCCACTAATATTAATAATAGGCTTTTCTTTGTTTCAGGAACTTCGAAAAATGCGACAACCCGTCTATTTTAGGTTCCGAAACCACACGGTGTGACAAATTGGTCGGTTAAGTGTTGGAATTTGCTCTCGTGCTCCCCTTCAGGGTGAATCAGAGCATGCTAATATGTAACTGAGACTCACATTTTGTATTCTATTTGATCAACTCGACTGACGGAGTACTAGGACGTAAATCAACATCGCTGAAGAAACTAGTTGTGACTACGATGTGTCAGGCGTCGGTCTCTCCACCTCGTCACAGATGAAGCCTCATATGGGACTTTAAGTATTTTACGGTTAGAATCTGGGATTGATTCGCAACATCTTTTTAACTATGTCCATCAGACAGTTTTTTAAGTCACAATGAGTGACTTCATTTTATGTGCCTATGAGGCATTGTTTTGAATCTTAGTATTAACGCTCTTTTTTATGTCCATAAAACATAGAGTTGTTTGTCAATATTAAGACATATTTTCCTGTGCCCATATGGCGTAGCTTAGGATGAAAGGCTTAATGATCTATTTATTTTGGTCCATACGACTTTATTTACTATGTTGTAAGAATTTTAATTCTGTAAATTTATATTTTATTTAGGTATAATTTATTCTTAGGTGAATATTTATTTTGTTTCATACTACTTATAATTAATTCTAGTTAATTGCATTTTGTCGAAGGAAGCACCCATAATGGCCGCACTATGCTTGGAGGAAAGAAATGGACTCCAACAGTGGGGGAAGGGGGGAGAGAAAAGAAGAAGCGAGGTTTTGTTTTGTTTGGGAGTTTTTTTTTCGGGGATTGTTGCAAAAAAGTATATAAAGGAAAACAACGACAAGACGGGTTAGTGAAAGCAAAATGAAAAAGAAAGTATTTTTTTGAAGAAAATTTAGTAGGAATACCTTTACAACCCTAGCATTACCAACCAAAGGATTGATGGGACGTAATATAGCAGCAGACCACGGCTAATACATGTGAGTTATTCAGATACAGTAACTGTCTCCAAAACAGAAGCTACCACCAGACGACATAACAATCTGTTTGTAATACAAATTTACTCAAGAACGTAACTTTACGGTTTTGGGCCAGTATAATAACTTCGATAAATGCAATAACTTTATTCAATATTTATTATTCTTATTAACCACTGACTAACCTCATTGAGGAAATTGACTGTAATGTATATAGACTTAAGGAGTTCAAATTGTTTAGTAAGTAAGTTTTAGTCTAATAAGTCAGATTAATCAATAAGGGTACATTTTTGTCCAACATGACCCAGAGGTCCTGAGAGAGAGAGTCCTCGCTCAAATTGTCTGTAATATTATTGTTATAAAATATATTTTTTAACCCCGAGATATTAAATGGTTCTTGTTGTAAATTGTCAAAGCTTGATTGTGAACCCAAATATAATAAACATTGAGTTAAATTTTAATATAAAAGTTTATAGTGGCTTAAATTGAGAGGTTTCAAATTTCAAAATTAAAAATATTTTTACAATGTCAGAATGTCTGACTACCTTTTCCAAGTTCTTAATACATAGCTGTATATAGTTTGGGATAATATAATCTCCCTAAACGGTATGACTAGGTTTAGGATATCTTTATCGCAGAAATCAGGTTATCTAACGTTTTCTTCAATGACCTAGTTAGGTCAGTGACAGCAGTCACTATTATTTCTTTATTATGTATCTATTTACGGTGTGCAACCTGTGGGAGCATTACTAGCACGGGGATAGTGCTTTGTTTCCAACCCCTTCAATAAACGCTGTATTAAGTAAAACAAGTATTGTGTGCCCAAGTTAAGGTGGAAATATAAATATATTATTGAATGTCCAGGCAGTACTTACTAGTATTGACCGGCCATAGTAATTTAACAGCATATATGCTTGATAGCCCACCATTTACTATTTGTAATATGCTAGTTCCTCTTCTACGAGTTTATTTTTATGTTTTCCTAACTCTTTAAGGAGTTATCTCAAGTTATATAACTTCCTTCATAGTAACGCTATAAAATTAGGATATAATACCCCTTGTTTTAATTCACTATAGTGTCTCTATTTTTCATGAATATACCTTTCAAGTCTTAGTCAGGTATTAGCTAGGCTGGATTGTCTTTCTGTATTGTGGCTTAACCTTAAATTAATATTTGTTGTCTATTTTTGACTGCCACTATGTTGAGGCAGACGCTCCTTCGTAGGAGAATTAGCGTTGATCCTTATTTCTAGAGTTACTAAACTAAATTATATGTTCAATTTTACTTCTGACAGTTCCTAGTCCCCAAGGAGCTTATTTATATTCTTGCCTTTCGGGAAGTATATGACTATGATAACTGAATAAAGTTATCTTTAATAACAATGGACTGTTTGATCTAATATATATTTACATTCTATTTCTCTTGTTTACATTTAAATTAACTAATTTGTTATACTTGTATATTTATCTTATGTCTAATCCATAGAAAACCTTCAGGTTATAATTTTGTAAATTGTAATCGTCACTTCTACTTGATAGAAGTGAGAATTCACCCTACCAGAATAATACTTAAATTATAGGTACTGGGAAAATGGTGTTTATTTCTTAGAGCTGTGGTGTTTTGTAGCGAGGTTGAATAGAAAGGAACGCGTTTTAAACCCACGCAAAACGTGTCATATTAATTCATGAGGGAACCTAGGATTCTGTTCTTTAACTTCGTTTCTGTGAACTTTATCAGCAAGAGAATCACGAACGATTACTGTCACATCACCTCGTAGATTCCTTTGAACTAGATCCTTCATAGAAGATGAACTAATTCGTCTAGTTCTGTTGGGAGGAATCGTTCAATCCGAAATAATCGTTCTCTAGTCCAGGGCATTAATGTAGACTACCATTGCACTTGATTATTGTTGACAGGTGGGTCTAGTTTCAAATCCCGGCAGAGGGGCTAAGGAATCATTCTTTACAGATTATTTTTAATCTGCCTTTCCTATTAGCCTCCCTCCAAATCACCACACCATATTATAAGTCACTAGTAACGTTTGTATTAATCGAATCAATAAAAATAATTTTTACCATTTAATATGTAACAGGTTTTTCACTTTCTTTAAAAAAAAAAATGACCCTAGATCTAGGTTTATATCACATTTTAAAAGGAGTTCGTTTTAGCGATGATTACTCATGGCTCAAAAAAATTAAAATTAAATTAGTGGAGAAGTAAAATATTATTACCTGTAAAAATCGTAATCTACCATCTACGTCAGAAAATTATGTTTCGCAATGTAGAAACATTACATTACACAACCTTTGAGGAATAGAACACAAACGTAATTAATTAGGCAGTGTCTAATGACTTTCCTAACGAGCTTCCAATAATGATGATAACAATAGTTGGATTACAAAAGGGGCCTTACGAACCTCTGAAATGTAGTGACGTGTGGGCTGGTGTTACCACCTTTGAACGAGGGTTTGCGGGCTTACTGCTAAGGTCTGTATACCCAACACTTTGTGAGGAAACATAAACAGACCGCGTGCAAACATCAGGAGATTGGTGCAAATGAGGGAGAAGAGGCGTCAGGGGGAGGATAAAGGCACAGTGGGTGGGTCTAGCCTGATATTGAGTCTCTTGTACTAATTAGCGGGCAACAAACCTCGGACCTTGATTCTGTGGGTCATCTACTTGCCATCAGGTACTACACTGAATATCACCTGTCTGCTATGAGCGACCTGAAGGTCTTATCAAGAAACGCTCTATCTATCTATCTATCTATCTATCTAACTAGCTATCTCTATGCATCCATCTCTACATCCATCCATGTATATATATATATTAGCACTGCCTCTTACTACCTGTTCAATTTTTACTCATATGTAGGATTACTAATTACGCTAGTGAGTTAGGGAAGAGGAAGGTTGAATTTAAAAATAGGGTGGTTTTTCTTACATGGTTTTCCATTCTCAGTACACCCTACCGGGATTCAAACTCCGATCTTTCTGCCATCGGCAGGCTAATTTATTGTGAGACTGGCAACATGGCCACCAAAGCAGGTATCTCTCTCTGTTAGCTGTTGCCAAATCTCTTCACTTTCAGTTATGTCTAAAGGTGGTGTGCTGGAGTAAGAAGGAGCTACTGGCAACATCGAAGAAACAGCGTTGCAAAATTTGTCTTATACTAAAGGAACAATTGACCACAGGGATATAAAAGAATGGCATAGCCGTTTTCCAATAGCAACCATGTAGTTCCTTCAGTGTAATAATACGGTGTGACATAGACAGGAAAAAAACTCTTTAAGGGCATAATAATGTTGTGTTCACGTTGTTTATCAGTTTCTTGTTATGTGACTATCCCCAGCGTGAAAGGGGGTATGCAATAAAGAGGCTGAACGTGGTTGTCTATTTTAAGGAATATTTACCACGTAAAAATAATAGAATGGCAACGCTGTTTCTCAATAGTAAGCATGACGTTCCTTAAGAGATAACCTATATTAATAAAATGAAGAGTTTGTTAGTTATGCACATTACGCGATATCTGCCACATGCAGAGGTCTAACATTTAAAAAAATATATATAATTAGTAATATTACGCCAAGAGTTGGCAGCACTACCACCAACCCACGGTAAATAATCTTAATAATCCATTTAACAGCCGATTAACTAAGATATATTTTAAAATTATTATTATTATTATTAGCACCACGTCTTACTGCCCGCTCGGGTTATACTCACTTACGCTACTAATGTGTAATGGCAGGGTGATAGTGAGATGAAATGGAGGAATTATAGTTTAACGTGGGATCCAAACCACGGCGGAGGCCTGGTATTCCACACATCCACAACTAGGATTATAAGATAGAGGATTAAGCTTTAACCAGAAAAATTATCAATGTTTGTTTTCAGCATTATTCATCTGACAACAATGAAATTGGGATCAATTTTACTATTTTATCATTTTAAAATAATTCTTTTTTGATTCCACTATTTTTACTTTCTCACTACCTCATTAGGTATAGAAAGTATTGTGACCGTAAAAAAAAATCGAACTCGAGATTTTGATGAATTTCGACATTTTATGACCCCTGAAACCGAAATGTGGTGTATTAATTTCCGTCTGTCTGTATCTCGGAGTGAAGCCTAAACTATTTCACCTATCGGGCTAAAACTTAGTATCTAGGGTTTTTATAAGGTTGCCACGAAGGATTTTGGAATTGAATATCTAACCCTAAAATTGAGGTTAGTTTACTGAAGGTCGAAAAGAGAAAAAAATCTATATGATCAAAATCAGCTATAACAATTTTGATTAAATTTCATTTCTAAACATTAATCAATATTACAAACAAAATTGCTATTCTCAATTTTGGTCAAAATGACTTTAAGAGTTCCGGTCTGTTGCGTAAATTCTAATTTAAAAAAATCATAACTCCATAATTATTTGAGATATGAAATAACTTATCATTGCAAATATGTAGATCTATTTATAATAACAATATTTTATTTGAAGCATCCTATATTTTAAATACCAGTAATTTTCAAGCCATACGCAAATATAGATTTTTTTTTAACTTTTAGAACACTAAGGTAAAAAGTATTGTGATCGTAAAAAAATCAAACCCGAGATGTTGATGGATGTTGACATCTCATGACCCCCCGAACCCTTAGACAGACGGCATTGCCAAAGCCCCATTTGTGTGTCTGTTTAAACCTAAAATTAAGAGTATTTTAGTAAAAAGTGAAACGAGAAACGATCGTTTTTTCTCAAAATTGGCTTTAACGATTTTGATTAAAATTCGTATCTAGGAGTTGATTAAGATTATAAATAAAGGGACTATTTTCATTTTTTTTTATAGAAATCAATTTTAGAGTACTTTACAGAAGTGAAGATTTTTGTATATTCTCAACTATTTAAGATACTAAATAAATTTTAACTGCAAAATTGTAGTAGTATTAAAAATAAAAAACTTTTATTTGAAATATGTTTTTATAAAACCAATAATTTCTGAGATATTGGCAAATATATTGATACAATTTTGTGAGCTTTAGTTGTACAGAGATATTTCTTTAGTTTTAATGCAATAATTCTCCAATGCCATAGAGTAATTAAATATAAGTAAGTCTCTCAAAAGGTTGATGGTTCTTTTTCCTTTATCTTTTCAAGGGAAATGTTTGTAGAGCAATGATCTTTATCATTTTAGATTCACTAGTCAATACTTACCTTTTTTATTGGTCTAAATTTATAAATAAGGAATTTAAATAGCAATGCGATAACCATAAGATGCGCAACCCCTAATCAAATGTCGGAAATATTAAATGGAAGTTGAAATTTTAATACGAAATGGACCCAGTATCGATCTTTTTTTTTGGTCTAAATATACAAACGAGGATTTTAATTTGTTAAAAATAAAATTATAAAATTTAAAACAGGGATTCAAAAAATGTTTTACGTAGATCCAAGTATAGCGGATTTTTTTTCTCAGGTTTGCTAGTGTATATTATTTCGTTTCATATATAATGCAAATTTTGGTATCTCCATTTTTTAAATAATGGAGTGAGAAGGTCCGTGCGGAGTTCCATGCCATTTATTTTTATAAATAGGCCTACTGTGTGTGATTGATAAACCGTATTATGATGCAACGAATATGTGGAGGTCGATACATAATTTTAGTTATGGCCTCCTGGTTAATAATCGCTTTTAATTTTAACAAGATATTTTAAGCCCGTTTCAGTGGCAGCATAGTCAAAGGCGCTACTTACTCTAGCAACAGAATAGACTGCCAATGAATGTGATATTGCGATTCAATCCCGGTTGGGTATACTGAGGGTGGTTTTATTTAAGTGATTTCCCACTCACTCTCCGCACAAATGCTGGTAAACTTTCTCTAAATGCAACCTTCTTCATCCCTAACCCATTAGTGGCATTGGTACATAAGCGTACAACCCGAATAGAATAGTAATACGTGGCACTAAAAATATATATATATTTTAAGGTAAAAATGCTTTATTTAGTTAAAATTTTGGTTGAATAAAAACACATATTAAGAAATCAATTAATATACTTTTGATTCATTTTGTGGTGTAAAAATATGTTTTTATTATAAAATAATAGTTTGTGTGTACTAAATATTACTAGTTTATCGGGCTATCCACATACTTATACTTGGGACGAAAGAAGTTTCAAAGAAAATGCAATTAATAGGTGCATGATGAAAAACAATAGGAAAAACCACCTCCAGCATATTTGACCAGGAGTTTACCCCCGACCTCATTGGAAACATAATAAATATCGAACTTGACGCTTTAATCTATCGAGACCACCCACATGGGCTGCATATAATAAACGTGTTTACTTTTTATTTAGAATAAATCTCATCTTAAGAACTTAAAATATATTATTTTAAACAATTAAAAAAGTAAACTAAATTTATTTATTTATTATTAGCACCGCGTCTTACTACCCGTTCGGGTTATACGCACTTACGCTAATGTGTAATGGTAGGGTGATTGTGAGATTAAATTGAGGACCTACAGTTTAACGTGGAATCCGAACCACGATGGAGGCCTGGCATTCCCCACATTCACAAGATGTCTTGTCAGAGGTGAAGGAAGGGTTTGGTAATCAGATAAATCTGTGCCGGGACCGAGTATTGAACCCCGGCTGCCAGCACAGAAGTCTGACACCTTACCCCTAGACCACCAGGTCACCGACAAGTAAAATAAAGATGGACACTTGCATCTTATTATTTTTTATAAAAGTACTCACCATAAGTGTAAGACATATTTTTTGGGAGTTAAATTAATATATATAAAATGGTAGGTACTATTAGTTTGAATATATTTATTTACTTTAAACTTTAAAAAAACGTGTATTACTACTAAAATGTTGAGTAAATATTAATCTACTCTTTTTTCTTGCCATCCAAGGAATATATATTTTCCTTTCACTAACAGCTAGGCGCTCGTACCCTAAAAAAAAATTACATTTTTTGTATATCTTTCTAAAGTGATTAAAAAGAAACAAACGTGGAAAGTGGTGAGTCCTCCCTATCCCTCCTTTTTTAAAAAAAACTGAAGTATGCACATATATGCGTCATACGCGTGCTATTTTATAAAAGCTTTAAGTGTCTCCTAACTTTTTTTATGCTTCTTCTCTTTCTTCTTGATTCTATCCTCCCCGCCCCCCTTTTTTAAAACCCAACTACTTTACACCCCTTACACACCCTCCCATTCTACACGCCCTCAATTTAATATCACATTATCATTTCATCTCTCACGCCCATTTATTAGAAGAACACAAGATACACAGCCTTATATCCAAGAAGGCTTTATATTCTATTATTAAGATAAATTAAATAGTAATAATAGTAATTTAATAATATTTTTAATAAAGTATAATTAACAATATTTATATTAATACATTTTTCATTACCGCATCCTATTACCCGTTAGGGTCATACACTTATGTACTAACTACGTTAACGGTATTAGAGATGAGTAAGGTTATTTATATAGAAAGTGTATCCGCATTTGTGTGTAGGTAGAGTGGAAACCCGTTTTGGGGAGAAAAAAACCTCAGTACATCCGACTGAGATTCGAACCAAGATCTCCCCATCATCGGCCGTCTAATTTACTGCGAGAGTAACGCGTTAGGCTATGTGACCATCGAGGCGGGCTATATTAATACCAATACAACTATTAATAATAATGATATAAATACTCATACTACTACAAATAATAATAAAAATAGGAAATTAGTATCAATAATATTAATAGCGAGCATGTTTTCTTCACCACATCTAATACCCGACTGGGCTATTCACATTTAATCACACTGAGGGGGGTAGGGACGATATAATTGATAGGAAATGTACCTACACTTCCTTGGAAGGAGCGTGGGAAGCCATTTATAAAAAAAAAACACAACATATTCTCTGTACGCCTGGTTGGGATTCAAAACATTCCACCATCCCAATAAGAAGAGTTAGACTTCATTCACGGTAGGAATTACTCTCTGAAAGGTCTTTTTTCCTACCAATATCCTCCCATATAATAGATTTCTGGTAGGGAAAAAGGCCTTTAAGAAAACAATTCCTACGCTGAACAGGTTTTACCTTATACCAAATGACACACCTTACTCCCTATGCGAGAGATTGAGTAGTTAATTGTACATTTTAATTGCATTTTTATAAGATTTAAAAGTTATACAACACCCTTACCAATGAAACAAAGACCGATTAATTTTTTATTTTGTATGTATTCAAGGTATTTCTGAGCCGAAGAATAGTTTATAGGGGGTGTGGTTATACAAACTTAAATATAGACCGACACAACATACATTACCCGGCTGTTAAATCATCACTGTAAAAGGGGGAACTCACATGATAATTTTTTCACCCGTGCTGGGGATTTAACCCATGATCCTGAGCTGAATAAGAGGATCTAGTAGTTTACATTTTTTAATTTTTATGCACTATATTTTCTGTTTTATAAAAATAACCTATTTAAATGTTAATTTTCTTAAAAATTGAATTTTTAATCTTATTTACTGATTGAATGCCATTCTGACTAAATATTTTAGTCAATCTTCAGTTTAAGAAACTCTTTTATTTTCTGAAAAAGTTTATTCTTATTTGTTTTGTCACAAAACCATATACATTCTCTTGAAGAAAGAGTTTATTCTTGACTAGCTAACTTTATTCGATGTACGAAACAAATAGTCTTTTGTTCCAAAGCCTGTAGAATGGAATAACAAAAATTTGAGGCTGATACCCATGAAACATGACCATATCTCAATACTAGATGGCAAAAAAATTATGTTTTTATCAAAGTATTTGGATATAGTCACCATATTTTTCCTGTGTAAGTATTTCAATCAATTTAAGACAGCATAAAACTTAAGAACGCTTATTTCCCCNCTTGGTTTAGGCCTAAAGGACACATTTTTGGCGGCTAAATTTGTTTTATGATATTCAACACTAGTAATAAAGTTAAATGGGTCTAAGAAATAATGAAATATTTATATTAACGTCAATCTGTGGGTAAAAAAAAGGAGGTATTTCTAAATGTTTTACAAAGAAATAGGAGAAGCATTAAAGTGATTTTTGTTCACTGATTTTGTAAAGAAGGGCCCTTTTTTTCTATTTAATTTTATTTTGTTACAGCAATTCTATTCTGACCTTGAAAGCTAGGGTCAGAGGGTTAGTGAAACGCCACGTTCAACTTATTTCAAGACTCACCAGAAAATCCCTTTTTCTATAAGAATTTTACTGTATATTAGAAATTTGATAGGAAAAAAGGGCCTTTCAGAAAGTATTTTAAACAACAATCACTGTATAGCTACGAGTTACCGAACATTGTCAGTAACTATTTGACTAATTGAACGAATGTCAATACCAATCTCTCTCAGAAGTTTAGTCTCTTGTCAAGGCACTTTCGTGTAGGCCTACTCTTCTTGCCCACATAATTTTCCCCGACCTGCAATCTAGTGGGGGTTCACTTTACTACGTTCAGAACTTGTACTCCGGTAGATGTTCAAGTGTCGCCATAGATAAAATACAGGTGAAAGTGAGAGGTGGAATCTATCTCGAATAAACCAAGAATCATTGTTAGATAAAACGCGTTTAGTTTCT
Organism: Timema douglasi; assembly: GCA_901482245.1. Classification (NCBI taxonomy): domain Eukaryota; kingdom Metazoa; phylum Arthropoda; class Insecta; order Phasmatodea; family Timematidae; genus Timema; species Timema douglasi. The sequence continues at coordinate 77,265 of CABEEJ010002625.1, read as the reverse complement.
AAACTATAATCATAAGGTACCCTTACTTTAACCTGTAAGGTAGCAAGCTCACCTCAAGGTCGAGTTACACGTAGCAGGCTGCAACGCTGATTTCTGACATCATTTTTCATCGCTGGAAGAGGATCGTGTTACTGTGGATTCACACATTCGCCGAAAAACTAGCGCAGGACAGAAATGTGGTCACGTGACGAGCTCTAAGCCAATCACAAGATTTCTGACTCATTGGCGCGAGCTGTTCCAATAAAGTTCAACTCCTCTCTAATTTACCTGCTCTGCCTGAGATATTCGGCACAGGAGAACCAATCATCTCAAATCAATGTGCGTGCGCAATTGACAACGCATTCGCTGTAGAGCTAGAAGCAAGCAGACAACATCGTTGGCTTTTGTGAGGAGATTTTAAATAACCGGTTAATGGAAAGAGTGTTTATCGATGTATTGGTTTGTGCCACGGCAGAGCATTGTACTATGAGAACATCCATCGGAAGAATGATTTAAAATATATGTTGACCCACTATAAAATAAAATATGTTAATAATCAGTTGTTTTAGGTTAGCGCTGCAATACATCATGGGTCCATTTAAAAGTGTGTGAATTGCACCTCATATTCTACTTTATATGTTCTGCGAACGTGTGAATCAAGCTTTATATACCTAAATGATCAGTGCGCGTATCAAAAAGTTGGCGTCGTAAATATCAAATGTAATTGATATTTTCTGATCAGATGACACCACTTTCTGCGCTTTCAACTTCCGGAATGTTGCACCACGCATGCGTGAGCCTGGTAGAGACAAAATTACCATTGGATCGCCATTTTCTAACAATTTTCGTTAATGTTTTTATACTGTTCCACGGGCGTGTGTTTATATTTTATAGTGTGTGGTCTCGTATTTCGGTACATTATGACAGACATAAGAAACTACAGTTTTTGACAAAATTGAATGAATAATACCAAACAAAGTCATATGTGTGGAAAGTTAAAGGTGATGAATGAATACCGGGATCGTTTTACTAAAGATAATGATTTGGAGGAACTGGTAGCCAAATTTAAAGAAGTTTACAAAGACACAATAAGAGGATCAGTAATTAAAGGCCGCGTTACACGTAGCAGGTTAAAGCGTTGCTTTCCGACTTCGTTTTGCAGCGCTGCAAGATTATCATGTAATATACCTAAATGATCGCTGCGCGTATCAGAAGGCTAGCAGCGCAAATATAAAACGAGTTTGATATTTTCTGATCGGACGACTGCTTTCTGCGCCATATAATCTCTTAATGCGCTTGTCGAATGTTGTACTGCGCATGCGTGCGCCTGGTCTAGGAATCTTAATGTGACACTTGGCTTCTCATGTGGAGATATGGTCTTTCTGATAACGCTATCTTACTTGGCTAAAAGCAGAGAAACTATAGACAAAAGATGCGTGTAGGTGTCTTGATTCATGCGTAGGTAGTTTCGGAAGTCATCAGCATCTAATTCAGGCAAAATAGTCACAATATGTGACATAGTGTTCCGTTTTAACACTAAATTTCAATTCCACAGGCATTTCCTTCAGCGTTTTACAACACTACGAGATTTCAAACTTTGGTAGTACCCGTACAACATAAGCAGCTCTTCATCTTATTGTTGTTGACGAGACATCTTAGCACAAACTGAACCAGCAAAAAACCTAGTGCGGACAATAAAATAACTCCCCCTCCACTGAGAGGCAAGATGATCATTCGTCAGAATGCAGCTTGTGTGTAATAGGTAGCCCAGATTTGTCAACTCACAGTGCTGTGAAACGATGTCAGAAAGCATCTTTTCAACCTGATACGTGTAATGCGGACTTTAGAACGAGAACTCATTACGATCCTCCTCTTGAGGAAATAATGACAAAATAAATACCTCACCTTCCACTGAGCTGCAAGATGATCATTTGTCAGAAAGCAGCGCTGCAATCTGTTACGTGTAATGCGACCTTTACATAGGTGGTTCTTCATATTTTATTGTTCACGGCACACTGAACGTGCACGTTGACAACATGATGGGAAATTCTGCCGTGCGCATGCTCGGAGACTTCATTCAGTTGGACACGAAAATGTGTGTGCGCGCGCTTGTGCCCTATTGAATGACGAATCGAAATTATGTGTAAGAAACGACAATCTTAAGTTCCTGATTAATTACTACACTCTTTGATTGTAGGCTATTACATTCTCTGGGGGGGGGGAGGGGGGGGAGTATTAAAGTTTTTGAACATGTTTCTCCTATTTATTAAGAAAAAAAAAGAAAAAAAAAGAAAAAAAAAGTTTTTTCTTAGTCATAATAAGCAAACGTGTAGGAAATGGCGGCACAACCAATGATTTTTGTGGCACACTCTTTGAGTAACACTGCCTAACATTATTAAACTATGGTACAGCGTAATAAGATAGGCCATGATGTGGTTCATCGATGAAAGTTTTCTACCTTGGTTCCCCTATGGTCCAGCTTATAAGTTAGGACCAAGGTGTAATTCATCAAGGAAAGCCTACTACCTTGCTTGGTTCCATTATGGCACAGGTTATATGATAGATCCATATGGTAATCCATAAAGTCGAATGAAGGGAAGGCCTTTTATATTTTTCTTGTATTATTACATTCAACACAATAATTATTAACACTCTAAGAATGATGGTGTTGGCTTAGATGAAATAAATCTAAAATATCTGGGATAAAGGAAGTGGAATTGCAATGCGGAAAAACATCTCAAAGCGCCCAGTGAGGCTTATAATAAAAACCTCACCAAAAACTACAAGCTATTGCAATGTGAGGCTGACACTTTAAACCACTCGTTCACCGGTGCAGATGATAGAGGAACTCGTTACCGAGCGTAGCCCCATTAAACCAATGGTTTCATAGAGATCGACAGAAGACAAGGCGGTAGGCTCTCAACTTAACCTGCGCGTGGTATACAAGAAAGGAGAAAAGCAATAGTAATAAAAAAATCCGCCAGCAATAGCACAACACTAGGTGTTGTTGGTCCAGGAGGTTTTATTTCCACCGTGGCTGGTGATGAACAGATAGTGAGGACTACAGGAGACAAACTTTCATTTCAGCAGCCGATGTTGAGGACATAGTGTAGATGTGTGCTCACACGAGCTGTATTATCTGGGGAATACCCCCATTTTACCTGAACATTTTTTTTTGTCCTCACCACGTCTCGTTACCCGTTTGGACTATACGCGTATGTACTTATTTATTTAAGGTATTTAACACGCAATTTCTGAACTGACGGATTACATCACACGGGAATTTCTATGAGAGATAAAGATAAAAAGAGCTTCCAATTTTGCCGGGAAAGGTATTTGCACATTTCTTCCAGGATTATTTTACATGCCCCAATCAACACGGGACCAACGACTTCACTTTCCCTCAGAAGGGAGTTGTGCTACGGATTTTTATAGCTTAAGAAAAAACCGTCGACCCTCAGCTGGGTTTGAATCCACGAACATCGGGTCCTGAGGCGAGTATTTTACCCCAAGACACCTGAGCTAAGCGCTAATGTATTAATTACGCTAATGTGTAAAGGATTAGGATGGTTGAATTATAGAAAATACATCCCCATTTGCTTGTTACAAAACTTACGGATAAACTATGTAGTCTGGATAAAACACTTTATTAATTTCAAATAAATATATATATTAGTCTCATATATATATATATATATATAGAGAGAGAGAGAGATAGAGAGAGAGAGAGAAACTTTTCATCAACATATGTATAGCTTAGTTGATGATGAATTAGTAATTCTATGTTTAATGTTCATATTATTTCATATGTTTTTAACTGGAAGTAAATCGTAATAATATATTAGTCTAGCAAAATCACTCTAATACATCTACCAACCTAGTAACTTTATTTTATGAAAACAATTTTTATATATAATTTTGAGAACCATATATATAAGTCTTAACTTCTAAAAATAGAGAACCCGTTACAGAAAAAAATACAGACAAATGTATTTTAAGCCATTTGGTCTGACCGTGATTCCTACTTTATTGCTTATTCAGGCAGTCACCTTAAGACTTGTTGTTAAACAAATATCTGTGTAAGATACATTTGAGAAATTGCAATATTTATCTGAGCAAATATATGATTAAAATTTAGCGAGATATAACATATAACAAGAATGTGTATATTTTGGAAATTATTTAGTCTATTGTTTGTAATCATTTACTAGGGAAAAAAAGTTCAAAGTTTATATTGTTTTAACGAGTCTGGCATCGTCGGAATACTTACCCCTATTTAGGGGTTAAATAAACTATAATCCCAAGATTACAAAATAAAACAGATCTTTATATATTAAAGGGTACAAACAGTGTGAACAGGACTATGCGATTTTACACTCCATGTGCTACCCAAAGCCATTGGCAGGAGAGGAAAATAGAAAAAAATAGGAAAACTAGGGGAAGATGGGGTGGTTTGGAACAAGTCAGCCGGGCCGGGGCTATTGAGAAAGAAAAGAACAAAATGACGTCACGCGTACCATGTCATACACTCAGATGATAGAATATTCCAGATGACTTGACGTTTAGGTGCTCTAGAAGAGAGAGAGAGGGGGGGGGGGAAGAGGAGAGACAAAGGGACAAAGTTCTTCTCTTTCAGAAGAAAAAAAGAAAAATACATATATATAAAAGGGAGACAGAAATAGTTGAAAAGACAGAAAAAATATAGCAGTTTGAAAGAGAAGAAAAATGTAGGGGTTTTTCAAAGAAAAATCACGATGAAAAAAGTATAGTGACAGGTGAAAAAAAAAATTGTGACAGTTTTATATCAGTTGTGTACACTTGTGAAGTTTCTGAATAGAAATATTTTCATTTTCTACCTTCTTTTCATTGGTTTTTTTTCCTCTGATTACATTGTGTATGTTGTGTACGTGAATAAGTTTATTTTAACTGTCGTATTTATGTTTTAAAATTCACAAAGCTTTGCGAGAAAGAGAAAAAGAAAATTGAAGAAAACATATTTCTGGTTAGTAGCCCTATACGATAACATATATTGCAAAAGGAATTTTCTTGTTTGAATAACTAGCTTTTTAATTATGATATTGCAGCAAACATACTTCGAAATAATGACACATAAAAACACTATGAGAATCGTAATAAAAATATGTAATATTTTCACTATATTTGATGAAACGAACATAGAGTTTGTACCTTTTTTATTATTAAGAAAACTATGATGTATAATGGGAATAACCCTCTATTTTGTTCCCCACGTCGTATTTTGGTTCATCATAAGGTACTGCAAGTCGTAAATAATCATGGGCCACATATGGCCTGCGAACCACATTTTAGACATACCAGCTCAGATTCGGCTGACAAACCTTATTGAGAGATGGTACCAAGTACACCGACAATTTTTGGATAATTAGTTTCCATTATTATAGAAGTCTTAAGGAGGAAAATGGAGCATTGTAGTATTTAGTTATTAAATTTTTTTTATGTGGGCCCTATTATAATTATGTTTTGTATTACCTTTTCTGGAGGTAGAAAGAAAACACAATAATCATTTTAGGAAACAAATTTAACTTATGTTCTTGATTTTTTCTAACTTTTGAGTACTTTTTGGAAATTATATGCTACTTATTAAACAAGAGACAAAATTGATTAATTTTTGACAATAATAAGGGAAAGATAATTTGCAAAAGGTTTAAACATAACATTTTATACAAATCTACCTAATCACCCGTATATATTCTCTTTATTAGACATGATAAATGTAATTCCATTCTTGAAGAAAATTTTGGATGTCAGGTGACGAGTGGAGTTATCTAGTTTGTTCCAAGCCTGTGATTCCAGTACAGTAAATGAATGAGCATATGTTTGAGATCCATGTATGGGAATAGACATCTGTAGAGTGGATTCTAATCTGGTAGCACGGGTGTGTTTATCCTTCAGAAATAGGAACCGTGAGGAAAGGTACTGAGGCTGAGATGCTGAAAATATTTTGTGAAGCAATACTAATAAGTGTAGATAGCAATTTACTGAATATTTGGTGAAAAAGTAGAGTCCCGATTTTCCTATATATTATTTATGTTGTCAACATGCCTTTTTCTCAACTAATACAAAATCTACATCGATGAATAAGGTATCAGTGGATAGAAGAATTTTGTAGAGACTTTTGACAGTTTACGTTAAAACACATTGTTTAAAATGTTGGTTAAAAGAAAATTCAAATAATTTTTTTGTATCAATTACTGAAAATAAACTCTTTGCTATTTTGTGTATACACTTCGATGAGTATTTAATTTCAACAACCAAACTAAAGAATTATTTGGGGGGAGGGAGGGGTGTTGAATATGGGAAATTTTCGCAAGGGTTTACTGGTATCATTTAAACGAGACCGACCCTGTCATAGGTCATTAGAATAACTATCTATATCGTTATTTAGACGATCTGTGCTCGTAAGTTTAAATCTCTCTAATCTAGATGGTTGACATATTTAACAATCCAGATCGTAAACCTTATGAACTAAAATATCAGTTTTACGATCTATATAATAAAATCAACGATCTAATAATTAACGATCTAGATCGTACAATCCGGATCGTAGATTTAATTATATATTTTTCTCAGTGTAGGAAACTAATGTTTAAGATACTGCCGAGTGCTACCCCTATATGAACTATTTTATTATAGGAGTCCACACTTCCAGGATCTACCCCAGGGGCCCCAGAGGACTACGTTACTGCAATGGCCGACAGGTGGTCGGATTACTTATGGCCCTTGGCCCTATCGAGTACAAGTCTAAAACCCAATTTTTGGGACGGAGGTAGGTTTAAAGGCGTGACGTGGCTTCACAAATAAAAGTATCCTTCCTCGCCAACAAGAACAGATGGATCATGAAAACCGTAGATGCGGGAAAATCTTCCTTTTGAAAATATCAGTTTTCTCGAGAACGAGTGAAATTATTATGTTAATATTTTTAAACCCCCTTCTAAGATAATGAATCGATGTTTACCAATTGTTACATTTTCTTATTTTTTGTTATGAAGACAGCAGCTTTTTATAGAAAAATGTCAATTTTATCAATAGTTGATCACTGTTAAAATTATAGAGATGCGTATATAAAAAGCATAATTTAATCAACATTCTTCTATTCTTGAACAAACCGTTTCCTAAAAGAAAATTGCAACACAATAACAATTCTTGAAGATAACCGTTTGTTCCCATGGCTCTGCATTTCCGCGCAAAAAGGAAAAGGGCCAATTGCCTTAAGTGTCTGATAAGGAACGAAACAAATCATAATTAAATATAAGTGGAGAATAAATAATGAATTAAGGATTAGTAATTTATTGCAAAGTTATAAATTATGCAATAAATTTTAAAAATATTGTTTTATTCATGTAAACATCAAGGATATAAAATCAATTGAATTCAAATTTTATTATATACTTTAGTATGTCAAATGCATAAGTCACTGTTTAAAAATATTGGCGATTGAAATCTGTTTCCAAGCTTTGCTTCTCTTCCTTGTGACGAGGTAATGTCCAATAAAACGGAACGTCGGATAATCGATAGTTGGAAAATCGAGGCACTACTGTTGATTTTAAAAGCTTAGAAAGATTTTATAAAGATCCTATATCTTTACATTGCATCATAGCATACAAAGATAAAAACAAAACGACCCGGTGTTGAGAAGCCATTTTGTAGACATCATTAAAAAAAAAGATCTATTTTAAAATCTTGCTGTGAATACAGTTCATTTTTGTAAAGGATTTATAACTAAATGTGAGGTTATGGCTGGATATTTTTAATTAATTCTATCCTCCTTTCGTGTTGTCAGCAAATAATTAACCCTTTTTTTTAAGTTTTTAAACTATGATAAATAAACATTTTACGTATTTTCTTAATAAGTTATTTTAATTTTTCCGAGGGGTAATAATAGAAGCACGAGATAGATAGAGTTGAATAGATGACTGTGTGAAGCATAGTTTTAAAATTATTAATGTAAGAGAGAGCTTCTTTAATGTGGTGAAAAGAATAATTAGTTTAATCGCTGCCCCCATTGGTATACTAATTAAACGTTAAAGTCATCTAGTCTAGGTTCGCTGATAGGTGGAAGTTGATGTGGAGATGAGGTTTTATCTAGTGTTTTCTTTTATCACATCGTCTTACTTCCCATTTGGGTTATACTCATATATGATAAATATTATATTATTATTATTATTAGAACCGCGTCTTACTACCCGTTCGGGTTATACGCACTTTACGCTAATGTGTAATGGTAGGGTGATTGTGAGATAAAATGGAGGACCTACAGTTTAACGTGGAATCCGAACCACGGTGGAGGCCACATTCACAAGTTGTGATTAATACACGTCTTGTCTGAGGTGAAGGAAGGGTTTGGTAATCAAATCAATTTGTGCCGGTACCGAGGATTGAACCCCGGACCCCCCGGCATAGAGGTACAACACCTAACCCCTAGACCACCAAGTCTTCTGATACATATTATAGTGGGGAAGGGCTGAGGAAGGAACCATATTGGAGGTAATTTACCCACGTTTGCATGAAAGAGTGAGAAACCATTTAGGAAAAAACAACCCTCACTAGAGACACGACTGGTATTCGAACCCCAATCTCCCCGTCATCAGCAGGCCAGTCCAACACGAGAGTGACGCTTCAGACCAATTGGCCATTGAAACGGCTCTAGTGAATGCTGTAGCTAAACTTCTCTAGAACAGACAAAAAACAAAACAAAAAACAGTGAATTCAGGAGTGAATGAGTATGAAACCAAACTGACATAACCTTAACTCAGCATAGAACAGCTTAGCTTATTGTGAATCGGCCTTAAGTTCTGCTTTAGAAAACTCGAGATTTCTGTCACGGAAATTCCACAAAACACTTCCTCGCGTCGCAGTGCCCCGCACTGTGGTGGATATTATACTATTTGACTTAATAAAAAGCAGACCACTGGAATTTCATCTTGGTGGTGAGACGTGACTCACCCTAATGGGCGAGAAGTCTAAGGCGTCATTCTCGTGAGATCCTGGGTTTAAATCACAATACGATGAACCGATGGAGTATTATACAAAAAATATTCTCATTCTACCCTCCACTCAAATACGGGTACATTTTCCTTGAATTCTGCCTTCCTCAACCCTATCACTTCAGTGTATAAGAATGGGTAGTAAGCCATGGCGTACAAAATAAAATAACATTTCTTTAAATACTCGAACGCACGACTTAAAAAAGTAAGTACATGGAAGCTCAACCAACCATAAGATTCTAAGCATAATAAGTTTATATATTCCTCACTAGCTTTTTCGAGTATAAATATCGTCTTATTCAGAGGCAGAGACGCGTTTCTTCCCCAACTTTAACCACCCCTTCATCCTCCAAATCGAGTTAAGTCATCTTCTAGCCCACCATCACCCCCCACCTTCTCATTCCCCACCTCGGGGCTCTAAAGCCCATTTTAACTACATCTGCGATCGACAGGTTGGTTTGGAAGCACTTCACCCGACAGGCAACGTTCTGAGTAAAGAAATAGTCCTGCTTTTTCTACCTGAAGCAGGATAACTAGCTCTAGTAGGGTAACTTTGCTAAAAAAAATAAAAATAAAAAAGCAAACATAAGATGGTACTCCAAATTTGTCGAAATACTTTCCCAGCACGATTTGAAGCAGTCTAAGCACAAACATCTTTGCTTGAGTTGATAATTGGTTTGGATACAAATGTAATTTCTGCAATTTTCTTCTCTCGCTTTTTTTTTAACACTGCGTCTTACTAGGCCTATCTGTTCGGGTTATACGCTTATGTGTTATGGATTAGGAAGATAGGCTTTGGATGAAGTGTATGCGCATTTGCATGGAGGGAGAGTGGAACAATATTTATGAAACCATCCTTTGTATACCCAATCGGGCTTAGAGCCCCGATCTCTCCATTATCGGATGTCTAGTATATTCCAAGTGATGTTTTAGACCATGTGGCTACCGTAGATGGCCTCCTTCTTTGAAAGTCAATATGTACAATGACCTGCTTCGATGGGCGCATGGTCTAACGCGCAACTCTCGCAGTAGACTAGACAACCGATGACGGGGAGACCAAAGCTCAAATCTCGGTCAGGCATACTGAGGGTGGTTTTTCCAAAATGGTTTTCCACTCTCCCACCACGCAAATGTGGGTACACTTCCTACAAATATAACCTCCCTAATCCCTAAAACCATTGATGCAATTAATAAATAAGCGTATAACCTGAACGGGTAGTAAGACGCGGTGATAAAAATAGTTTACTACGTATGATTGGTGTATTCGTTTATCATAGATTCTTTTTGAGAACAACAATCTAGTGTTATTAGACTTTATTAGCGGACACCCATATTACCACCCATCCGGGATATTTACACATCTACTCTTTGTGGCTAGGGATGAACAAGGTCATATTTTAGAGGTAATTTGGCCGTGTATTTGTGGAAGTAGTGTGGTAAAACCATTTATTAATAAAAAAAAACTTCAGTACATTCAATTTTAATTCTAGGCCCCGAACAACAAATTACACTCGAAAACCAAGGTAAAAGAACTCTACGTATAATCCGCCTAATCTACCATCACGGGCAGGGTACTCCGTTAATTATTATAACCTCGTGTCTTACCACCCGTTCAGGTTATAATATTAAGTACTAATTACACTAATGAGTTAAGGATGAGAAAGGTTATAATTATTCACTGGAAGTAAACACGCACTTGCGTGGAAAACTATTTTCTAAATACCACCCTCAGTACACTCGAACGAGATTCGAACCTTTATCTACCCGTCGTCGGAAGTCTAGTCTAACACAAGAGTAGCGTGTTAGAACTTTCGACCACCGAAGCTGGTACGGCTTTGGTTATGTTTTTTTTTGTGTTTTACTCCTTACGTTAGAACGTTTATTAGCTTAGGAATGTTTGTTTTATTTTAAATTCTACCCTCTTCATCCCTTTCCCGACCATGTAATTACATGTGGATTGCCAGGTTGGATAGTATGTCACGGTGATAAAAAAAAAAGAAGAGTACGTACGCTTTACCGAAAGGGGGAAAAATACTCTAAATTAACTCAATTTGCCAACCTATGTTTTTTAGTAGTTCTGCATTATACTTTTCTTGGTTTTTGTTCTAATATAAATATAAACATTTTAAAGAATAGGTTTGTTTACTCTGAAGAGAATGTCTCATACCCGCTTCGGTGGCCACACGGTCTAAGGTGCTATTCTCGCAGTAGACTATACTGCCGATGATGGGGAGCAAGCTTCGAACTTAGTCCGGGTGTAATGAGGGTGGTTTACCAAAATGGTTTACTACTATCTCCACGCTAATCCTTAAGGGTATAAGAGTAATTGATACATAAGCATATATTATTATTATTATTATTATTAGCACCGCGTCTTTCTAACCGTTCGGGTTATATGCACTTACGCTAATGTGCAATGGTAGGGTAATTGTGAGATGAAATGGAGGACCTACAGTTTAACGTGGAATCCGAACCACGGTGGAGACCTGGCATTCCTCACATTCACAAGATGTCTTGTCAGAGGTGAAGGAAGGGTTTGGTAATCAGATAAATCTGTGCCGGGAGATAAGCATATAACCAGAACGGGTGGTAAGTCGCGGTGATAAAAAAAATGTCTCCTCTCCTCCGGATAACACCTAATATAGGTATTTAAGGATATTACCTACCTGTGACGTCACGATAAGTCAAGGTAGGCTGTATTTACGTTTTATTATATGATTATTAAATGCATTAGATTGAAACATTAAACATAAATCCTTAAATAATTCTAAAAATAGTCTTAAAATATTAGAAATTATTATTTTTTTATCTTAAAGAAATAGCTGTTTCTGAACGTAATTTTTTTAATTGTTCACCGCCCAGGCTAATTGGTTTATTCACAAAAATGGCCTATAGGAGTATATGTCAATCTAGAATAAAAACAAGAAAAAAGGTAATTTTTAAATGCTAGCCAATACTATCGAGGCATAAAAAGTAGAGTGGGTGTTTATATTCGTCAGTGCCTAGCGGCACGCGGTAGTATCCGTCCTGGTATCCTTTGTTTGTACCCTGACCGGGTTAATATACAGCCTGATCACCCTGGATTCATGTGCGCCAATTTATATCTCAGTGCTAGATTTAAATATTTAAGTAAGTTTTGTTTGGGCTCCAGGTAGTTTCACGTTTCCTAGCAACGATTAGACTAGGTTCGACTTATATTAAAGGCAGCGTGCTATTTGGATAGCGAAACGTTTTTTTTGGGCCAAAATAAATAAAACATTGCTTCAGTAGAAATATAGACTTAAATTTTATTCACATGGGAATTTCAACAGTTCTTGAATATCTGTAAAAAGTATCTTTGAATTTAATTACAACTTTTTGTCTTCGTTAAAAAGTTTGTCATATAATACTTAAAAATTGGTGATCTGGCGGTTTAGGGTTAAAGTGTCAGTACTTCTATGCTGGCGGCTGGGGTTCAATCCTCGGTCCCGGCATAGATTTATCTGATTACCAAACCCTTCCTTCACCTCTGACAAGATATCTTGTGATGTGAGGAATGCCAGGCCTCCACCGTGGTTTGTTTTCCACGTTAAACTATAGTTCCTCCATTTCATCTCATCACCCTACCATTACACATTAGCGTAAGTGCGCATAACCCGAACGGGTAGTAAGACGCGGTGCTAATAATAATAATACTTAAACACTCGTGATAGATATCCAAGAACTGTTGATATCACGATGTGGAGGATATTCAACCTTTTTATTTCTACTGGAGAAATATTTTATTTATTTTGGACAAAAAAAATTGTTGCTATAAAAACTGCAAGATCACTTACATTTTCTCGCGTCACTTTCACTCTCACCTTAATATTAACGCCTTCAAGCTCTCTATTATAGCTGTGACGTTAACTTGGGTTTCAGGGCTTCTTCAACAATCGCAGCCACGACTATGGGTCAGATAATTCATGCGCTTAGGCTTGAAAAATTGAGAAACCCTTGAAGTCCATTTGCGCCCTCCTACACTCACTTTTTGGTCTTCTAGCCAGTCGTCCGTTCGCCTATTTTGTTTGAGTGAGCGATCACTGCAAATTTGGAAAATAGGTTGGAAAGAACGGTAAGATAAAATAAAATCTGGAATAAAAGGACTGTAATANGTCCTTTGACTAAGTTCGCCAATACACAAAAAAATAGGCCAGCCAGGAAGCTGATCCTTATACACTTCTGATTTAAAACCCCCCCCCCCCCCCTTCTCTTTCGTCCATGAATTTAAGAAGTAGTCGGTTTTTTGGCTCCTTTTTCAAACCTTTAGAGATTTACGTCGATTGTCTAATTTTACCTTAATATTATTCGAGAAGGATTTTTTTATAACTGTAATAATATATTTGTCTATTTCAAATTATATGAGTGTGCATGCGTATGCTACGAAGAATAGGCCTACATTAAAATAAATTTATCTCTTTTTCTTGTAATTTTTGTGGACAACCACTAAACAATCACCGATTCTAGCCCTGAGATGGTAACAGCCATTTAAATGGTACAAAATACACTTTTTACACTGAATAGCACGTTTGAGGGAACTGTAGGTCTTGTGGATGAAAGATCTATATTCACTTTCTCTCTGTTAACTGTTGCCAAATCTCATCTATTTCCAGTTCTGTTGGAAGGTAAGTAAAAGCTACTGGCAACATCAAAGCGACAGCTTTGCATATTTTATTTTATCAACCTGTCTTACAACCTGTTTGGGTTATTCGCATAAGTACTAATTGCGCTAATGAGTTGTGTGAGGAAGGATACATTTTAGAGGAAGTTTACCAGAATTTTCGTGGAGGGAAAGTGGAAATTGAATTTAGGAAGAAAAAAAAAGCCTCTCAATACACTTGACCGGGATTTGAGCTCTCATATTCCTGTCATCGGCAGTTTAGTCTAACACGAGAGTGACGCCTTAGGCCATGTGGTCACAGAAGTAGTTGATGCATTTCTTAAGGGTATGACTGTACACAGATGATATATCAATATAGTGTAATTCTAGATGGGAAAAATCTCTTTCAGAACAGAATTTCTACAAAAATCAGTGTACAATTTCAATCCATACATTTAGATTTTCAGCACCTAATTCCATCTCAATAAAATAAATCACTAGTATTGAACAGAAAAAGAACTTTAGACTGTGATGTTACCTTTTTCTTTTTTTATTAAATAATCATAATTATAAGAGGGGAAGGAGGGTCAGCATATGCTCAGAATCAAAGTCTTCAACTTACAATGAGTGGCAGTGTTTCAAGGTAGAGCATGACCAATATATATTTTATTATGATTTAGAGCCACGTTTTGAGTTTTGTTTAGCAAGTATTAATTTATCCTTTAAAAGCGCATAAAGAAAATTGGGATAGTTATTGAACAAACAAAAGCGTTTTCGCTTCAAACTGTCTCGAAAAGCCTGTGTGCACCTAGCCTTAGACACGAGTTAAGTTCAGTAGGATTTGCAGTTGTTATTACAACAACAAAAATTTGGATTAAGAAAATAACATTTTTTCTTGGTAGATAGGTTAAGTTTAATTTTCTAGGCTTAGTAATTTCAACAGTTCTGTAATATTTGTCATAAGAAAGGTGATATTTTTAGGGGGGACTTTTTAATTGGGAAAATAAAAAGTTCTGGTCAAATTCCACGATTTTTTATTTCAAATTTCTAGTATAATACAACCTTTCTTAAAAATCACAAATTTTTATTAGGTTTTATATAACATATATTAAAGAAATATATCAATTGAAAATCCTTAAAAAAAACAATAGGTCTACATATTTTGTTTATATAGGAGTAATAATTTTTAAACATGTGGTAAAACACTCTCTCTTCTAGGGAAAACTTGATAGAGAAAGCGTTAACGAAAATTGTTTGGGAAGTCTATTTAGGTGAAGAGGTTTAATTACTTCCCGTTGAAACCCGATAAAGAAAGAAACAACGAGACAACACCAATGAAACTTTTGAAAACTATTGTGCGTGAAGCCCGGAACTATCGTTAAAGAGCCTCGCGTATACCTAAGAGAGAAAATAGAATTACCCGGAGAACCTTAATTAGATTTCCCCGAGTTTTCAAACCGGATTTCAACCGGATACCTCCGGACTTGGGTGATTCAACTAACAACAAAAGGGAATGAGAGAAAATAGAAGTGAATACATGGACGAGGATAGAAATATACTACAAAGCAAAAGAGCGGTTCGGTAAATAACAGGGTAGAAAACATATAGTGATTCAATACAGAATAATTATATTTTATTTATTAAGTTTACATATATTTTATATAAAATGTAGTGCTAAAATTACTATTAAAACTTAGCTATATCATATGTGAACAGCCGGTATATTAGCCTACTAAATAGTATGGTTCTGGTAAGATAAATACATATTACATATATTTATTCCTAAGAAATTTGTAATCGCTAAATTAAGGGAGGGTGGCTTGAAGATCTAAGTTTGAATGACTTTATTTTGTAAAAAAAAGCTACATGATTTCAAACTGCAATCGCGGTATTCCAACCAAGTGGCCACCGTCTACTGGAGAAGATAGTGCCGTATTATGTGGATAGGGGGTGGGTGCCATCTGATCAGCACAGCCCTCCAGCCATTAATATTAATTTTCTAGACCGGAAACGCTACTTATTTATTCAAATAGCTGCTACTTTGTCCTCATGAGGCTTAGTACTGCCCCGTTCCAGACTCGCTGCTTCACATACAAAAATGTATGATCAGGGTTCTATTCCCCGTCAGGTCTACTGAGAATGTTTTTTTTTTCCTAAATGGTTTCCCACGCTCCTTTCACAAAAATGCGGGTACAATACTTCCTTATTCAACACTACCCCCATCAGAGTAACCATCGTATTTGATTATAGCTTGAACAGCTTGAACGCAATGGTTTAAAAATAATCCAACTTAAATTAACAATAAAATATCGCAAGTATTTTCCAACTTATATTTTCATAATATTACATTGCTAATATTCTTCAAATTATGATTCCATAATATTATATTGTGAGTTTTTCCAACTTACGTTTCCATAATATCATATCGTACAAATTTTGCAACTTGGACGCTTCTTCCCCCTAGCTATGTTGTTCGACGTAGGAAAAGTTTGCAAGCTCAATATAGCGGCAAGGGTACAATATCGGGTCTAGAGTGACACAGGCTCTACAAATAATTAAATGCATACTTGGGTAACAAGTGTCCTCAGCAAGAAAACTAGGGGTTGGGGGGATGGATCATGGGTTGGGTAAAAGGGAAGAGAGGGGGTATGTTGTGAAGGCCAGAGGTATGGGTATGAGTCCAGAATCTAACTACGAGGTGGGGGTTTGGGGGGAGGGTGACTATTCAAAGCGTTCTTGGCATATTTGTAAGAGCCCCTTGATCTTTGGATGAAACGGTCTAGAGGCATTTCAATAATATAATATAAAGCTGATTTTTTAAAATTAAAGGGCAGTGGCGCAAGATTGATTCTCATCTACTTTTCTATACACTAAAAATTCCATATATTTTGTTAGATTTTAGTATAAATAGACATAATTTTATCCGCATTTTATTTAATATAAATGTTGGTTATTGTTTATTTCTGTTGAAAACATAAACGACTTTATTTAATCAATTTATTTCTTCTCGAAATTTTTTATTTTAGTTTGACCGTGTATTTTCCAAATTATTTTGCCTTTGCGATATAGTTCTTGTAAATTCAAACGTGTTAGTACCTATTCCATTAGTGTAACTGTTAGTTAAACTATATTCTTAAAATTGAAAAATGACACCATAACATAGGAATCGACCCCGGGACCTTTGACTTAGTACGCCAATGCTCTAAACAATGAGCCAGCCAGGAAGCGTCCCAGGATCATTCTTAACTCATACTTTGGCAGAGTCTATAATGGACGTGTGGAAATCGTCGGATATAAATGTGTGATTTTATTAAGATCACGAGCTATCAGATAACACAGCCATCTTTGACTCGGTAGTTGGATTATTGTTGCCACTTGTACAAATATTATAATTGTAAGGGATTGCATATTATTTAAGAATCAAATAGCCAGAGCTATTATTTATATTTTTTAATATAGGGTTACTCCATCTAGATATCATATTCTGAAAATATCTAGATGGAGTAACCCTCACTAATAATATGATATCTAAGTGGTAATCCTCACTAAAAATCATAAATAATAGCTTTGGCTATTTATTCGTAATTAAATTAGTTAAGATTATACGACGTGGCCCAAAAACAAACTAAAATGTTACAAATTTATTTGGGAACATCTTATAAATTAGCAGGTTCTGTTAATAGTTTCTTGCAAGTAATTTATGGTAATTTTATCGAAATTCCCATTTAGGATATTTTTTTAACTCGTGGTAATGTCACATAACCATGTTGATCTTTCTTTATTGAATCAGATATTCATCTTGGTGTATAGTACCCAATATGTCTGATATTTATTGATTAAGAAAATTTAATTCATACATACGAACATTCTTCTAAGGATTGTTTCACAAATTGATAAGTATTCAAAGAATTTTTATCAGCTTATTATAATTTTATTGTCGGTTTCTCACGTTGAAAATTTCCTCTACTTTCCTAGACCTCTTATCAAAGAATACTGTATCCAGCGAACTTAATCTTTTACTTTCTCCGACTCCTGATCAAAGACTACTGCGTTCAGCAGTCTCCTTTACTTTCATAGACTCCTTATCAAAGATTACTGCGTTCAGCCATCTCCTCTACTTTCATACACTCCTGATCAAAGACTATTGCACTGAAATATCTCCCTCCTCTACTTTCATATACTCCTGATTAAAGACTACTACATTCAGCCATCTCTTCTACTTGCATAGACTCCTGATCAAAGACTACTGTGTTCAGCCATCTACTCTGTTTTCATAGACTCCTGATCAAAGGCTACTGCGTTCAGCCATCTCCTCTACTTTAATAAACTCATCATAAAAACAACTGCGTCTAGGCATGTTTTCTCTCTGTCTTAATTTAATTTGGCAAATAAATTTAATTTGCTGTTTAGCTTTCATCCTGATACCCATTCCTTCATTTCCTTTTCTTTGTCTCAGTCTATTCTTCTAATAACCTCTTTGATTTTGGTGCTATTTTCTACTCCATTTATCTTCTAGTGACATATTTGCTTTGAAACTAATAATAATTAAGTTTGGTATGACCTGCTTTTAATATTTTAGAATTTTATTGGGCGTCATAGGGTCCCTAGGTAAAAGGGGAAGGAAGGTAAGGATATTTTCTTTTTCCATGGTTTTATTTTGCAAACTCTTCTTGATTCATGTACGTCTGAATTGTATCGAGTACCTATACTGCTATTACTGAGTGAATTAAAAATAACATAACTATGCTTTTATTGATAAACTTATATCAAACTATGGTATGCATCTGGTAAGAACAGTCTAGGAAATACCAAAACCATGCTTTTGCCTAAAACATTAATGATATTTTACTATATTAGTGGTAATTTTCATTATATATAATAATGGACAGCTGTTTTAATGATTTTTGACGTATGATCATACGAACACAGTTTTATTAAACATTTAATATGTTTTTATACACATCGGAACCAAATTTAGTTCTTTACATCAATACGTTTTTATGTTTATAAGTTTGGACAGATATGGAGCTAGAAGTTTGTGCTATGGGAACCTAAATCACATGACTTTGAAATCTTTATATTTGGTAGAAGAACGTCTATTATTTATAATGTTATGTAGACCTGGTCAAACAACACTTTCTTTATCATAATGGACATATTTTAATCAAGATATTACATTATTAATATCTTGGCAAACACACATTATTTTAGGAATATGTATACATACAATTTAATTATTATTTAGTAAGCTATAACTCTCCATCTTCTGGTTTATTTTTAATTACATTATTTTATTATTAATTTCCTCTCGAACACATAAGATTAATAAAGGTAATAGTAATAACGATGTTGATAAAAAATACACGAGTGAAGAATAGCAGGATACTTAAGCAATCTATTATCAATTCTACCGAGCGTGTAATGAAGAAGAAAATGAAGGGAGAGCAAGCAATAATTAGGAACTATGTGGCTTCATTAGGGCAATGTGAACCAAACTAAGGAATTCTCCTCGTTTTATTGGTTAGGGCTACGAAATTAAATTTGGGACGGCGAATTCATTAAATAGGAACTCATTATTCTTGTAAAGTTAATCATGTTTGTGGAAAAGCTACATATTCATAGTAATAGTTTTTGCAACACTTATTTAGATTAAACATTCATTCAATTTAATTGGATAATAAAATTCTTGTAATGGATGTTGATCAGATTTATTTGATTTAAATAGTCTCAGTAACACATTAAAATTATATTATAAAATATCACGTTTTTTATTGACTATTATAATCTCCAATTTTTAGTATTTAAAAAATAAAACTAGATTATCATTTAATAATGTGATAGATTTATAGAACTTTGACGGTACTTCAAAAACTAATTACAATTATTGGAAGCTTAAAATATTATTGAGTCATTCAACCTTTATCAACTTGATCATATACATATTTAATTGCATACCGTACAATTACGACAGGAAGGAGAATTTTTGACAGTTATAAAATTTACCAAGTCCATTTTCAGACTTTTTAAAGGCGTTTAAAATAGCTTGGTAAGAAGATTAATTAGTTATTAAAGAGAATTAACCTGTTTTTGATGTAACATTTCAATTAACCTCAGGTTGCCAAATTTGATTTAAAAAAGTTATAAAATGGGATGGCTTAATTAACAAGGTAAACTATATTATTAAAATAGTAAAGATTAAAATTTATTAAATAAGACGAAAATATTATTTATTAAAAACTATTGTCATACGATTCAAAGATTGGGTGAACAAATGGAAGAAAATAGGTTATGTGGACAAAATGTTTTTAACATTCAGAGCCATAAACTTAAAGCGTACATTTTAAAATCTAAAATAGTCTAGTATTAAGATAAAATTTTTTTTAATGGTGTATGAATATTTTATAAAATAGCTTACAAATCGCAAACACTTTTCATTGATAAAAAATACAAATATTATAGTATTGTGAAAAAAAAGCATAACCTATTTAAAAAATTGAAATAGTGACCAATTTAAAATTTAAGGGTGGTGTGGAATGCGTGAGCGCAGTTTTAAGGCAAAGAGTGTAAAATATTTGCAATTTCATTTCAAATAGGTAATAATAAGATGAACATTCCCTGCACGTTCTTGTTTATTACCGAAGTATATTTTCTTCTTTCTTATTTCTACTAAAAGAAGGTAAACTGAAATTATCTACCCTGCTAAGCTGGGAGAAAAAAAATATATAAGTGCCAATAAAACTGGGGTAAAACGAAAATCAATAGAAAGGTATTTTCCAGAAAAAGGAAATGTATTTGGGATGATTTTGTGGGGAGAGATATTTTATTCTAAAATGGTTTACTTGCAATTTGGTTACCAACTCCTTTACAAAAATAGATTTTAATATTTTCTGGGTTATATTTTATTATGTATTTTATTTTAATAATAATTAGTTAATAAGTTATCATAAATATATTGTTATTTATTTAAATACTTTTATAATTCCTATGATTGTGCATGCAAAAATATTTTTAATTATTGGAATTTATATAGGGGGAGAACCGAAAAACCCCTATTCTGCCTTTAATTGAGAGACTAAAAATATTTTGTATCAAATAAATAAAGAGAATATTATGATAAATAAAATGATTCTTTAAGACATATAAAAATGTTTCCTTAATCATTTATGCATTGCTCCGAACTGTAATATCTAATAATCTGAATAAAACACCAATTATTGGTCAGATTAGTGGAACTCCTATTTATACTCCCAGTCAATTACGCATGTGATTTTTTTATCACCGCGTCTTACTACCTGTTCAGGTTATACGCATATATGATGATTACTCTAATGGGGTAGGGATGAATAAGGAAGCATTTTAGAGGTAGTCTACGTGCATTTGCACGTAAGCAGAGAGTCAAACCATTAAAAAAAATTCTACATCAGTAGACCCAACCGGGATTCGAAACCCTATCAGCAGATTAGTCTAACACGAGCGTAATGCCTTATACCATTTGGGCACTGAAGCGGGTGTTTGTGGTTATTATTAAACCTTTCTTCCAAAACATTAATTGAGAATAATTATCACTGCTCAACAGTGTCCTTACGGATTCAGCCGGTAGACTCACATTTTTTCTCTGCCTTGTTTCCTCAGTAGCTCGTATGTATTTCCTCTAAGTTATGACCTTCAAACATCCACTTTATCAATTTTGTTAAGACTACGAATAAAAACAAAGTTTACTAACTGATAAAAAAAATTTTTTACTATTTTCTACAATACCATATAAAATATATGATGTTATAACGAGTAGGATCTAAAACTATATATCAATGTGGACAGAATCATTTTTATAAATTTCTAGAAACTGAAAAGTATTCACCTTTAAAGTTAATTGGGAAACACATTTTTGTAAAAATTCTCATCACTGCATTAAACTTAGGATGTAATTATGTTATCTTCCCAAGTTGAGTTTTATCTCAAAGAAGCACACACAATTCTCTGCTCACAATAATTATAAATCTGGTTCATCTTTAAATAATTGGCATGACACAATCGTACATACATTTTTATATAATATACCTTACTATAGTGTTGAACAAAATTTTCAAAAAGCGGTCATTGGTAATTCTAAAAAAAACAACAACATTATTTTGATAATAATATAATATACATTTTGAACCAAATTGTAATATACATTTTTAAATTCTTAAAACTTTAAAATTAAGTCAACACTAAACTATCGTAAATTATAGAGCTATAAGCTACTTAACAATCTGGCCAAACATCCAACTATAGAATTTTGAATGAAATCCATCAAACCCTAATTTCAGAGAAAGGGACAGACCTAATTAATTAAAAGAACAATTTTATAAGTTCAAGGACAGACAATATGAGTTAGTGATAAATAGTTATCTCTTATGTAATTAGTTACGCGGTATTTGAGAAAATATTATCATTAAATCTTAAGATATTTCAGCATTGATCAGCGCGGATGTTTTTAGGTACAGCACACCTTCATTTTCAGAACAACTCCTGGCACAAGAGCAAAAGCGAACGTAACATTAATTTTTAAAGGAGAAAGGTGGGGAATATGGGGGAAGGGGCGGGGGGGATAAAGCAGTGGTCCGACGTTAGAGGAGGGTCGGAGGGTAACTAGCTCTAAATCCGCAAGGCGAGAAACGATCTGAAACCGATTCTATCCACCCTCTTCAGGTTTTTCATTCTTTGCGAGAAGTAGAAAGTCTCAAACATTCATGAGGCAGAAAGAGAAGGAATGATATACGGGGATTGGAGTGGTTAGATGTAAAGAGAAGGAGAGAGAATTTTAATCTATAGAAGAAGTAATTTGTTAGTGACAAGTGAGCTTGGAATGGGAAAATAGTTTGAGGTGAGGAGTGAGCTGGAAAAAAAAATCTAGGAAAAAAGATGAAAACAGAAAATATTCTGTTTTTCGATATTCTGTGGATTTAAGAATGGGAATTTATGTGAGATCGTTGCTGATGCTTAAATTTTACTGAATCAGGTTTGAATAAAATAATTACATAAACTCATGAGTATATTTTCCAATCTTGGAGGGAAATGTTTTGTTAGTTCTTTGTAAAATAATGTTCTAATTGCCTATTAAAATGCAAATATTCTTGCGTGTAAATTTTCTAAATTTAAAAGTCTACATACATTTATTATGGAATACATACCATATTAAGAAAGGTATATTTTAAATTTCGTTATGTTGTCCTAGTATTTATAAAGTAATTCGTATACAGAGATACGGTCTATATAATATTTTTTAATATACTTTATTGTTGTTTGGATTCAATACGATATGATATTTATAAAAAGTTTTACTATAATATTTATAAAAAAATATGTTTAATAACTAAATCCCATTTTTTACAACATTAGATGTTTTAACGTATATTTAAATACAGTTTATTTTTACTTTTAAATATAAAAATTAGTCTTTTATATTTTTACAATGATAAAATTAAAAACTATAAATGTTAAGAGTTTTTAGTTTATTAATGTGTCAATTTCAAAATCAGTACATTATAACTATTTTAAAATTTCAAACGTAAGCATATGACCTTTTTCGTTGGTTATTAGGATTAAAATCTTTTTCTGGGAGCCATAAGGCATAAATATAGCTATCATATCTATCTATAGCTATATTATTAAAAAATATATAGTTGGCTAAATTAAGTTGCTATACACATAACTTTAGTTCTGGTATTATATAAAGTTTAATGATAAGGGGAGGACTCACTACCATATTTAATAAACAAATCTATTTATTTATAAAAACAATGGACCTTAGGATGGACAGGGGTAGGGTGGGACATAGGGGACATGAGAAAAGACCAATGTTTTTGCAGTTTTTATAAAAAAAAATATTGTAAAATAAACAAAACATTGCTTCAGTACAAATATCGAGTTTAATTTTCTACTCATATCGATATCAACAGTTTCTGAATATCCATTATTAGTATACTGACATATGATGAGAAACTTTTTAAATAAAGGGAAAAAGTTGTCATTAAATTCCAGGACACTCTTGGAAGATATTAATGAAATTTTGAGATCAACATGTGAATAAAATTACATTTTATATTTGTACTGGAACAATATTTTATTTATTCTGGCCAAAAAAACTGTTTCGCCATAGATACTATAATAACATTGGTCTTTTATCTCATACTATTCCATCCCAACTCAAGGGCAGATTTAAAAAAAAAAAAAATATTCTTCAGTAGAGTTTAATTTTCTTCACATAGCAATCTCAACAGTTTTAGAATATCTGTCAAGAGTGTCCTATAATGTCGAATAGTTTCTCTCTTCATTTAAAAAGTTTATCATTAAAATTCCACAATGCTGTTGGCAAATATTAAAAAGCTGTTAGGATTAATTTGTGTAGAAAATTAAACTCTTATGTTTCTGCTCCGGTCGAGTTGGACGTAAACTCTGACCTCTCGACCCCTTGGTCATCCTCCGACCAGAGCACCGACGGCGATCGGTCTAAATTGTCTGCCGTAAAAACTTCGACTTTTTCTCGCATCTCCTTTCGTCTCTCCATAATACACGCACACATAAATATCCACAATACATAGATTAAAAACTCTCGACAACCAGAAAGCCCCCATTAAAAAAGATGAAAACTAATCTTGACCGTTAATTCTGTTCATTTGTTCAATTCTACTGGACATAAGTAAGGAGCACTAATAACTCCCCCTCCAACCTTCCCCAGCATTCATGAGGTAGAAGAGAAAATAAGTCTTCATATAATCTTGCCCAACATAGATGTTTTATTCTCCTTTATTTTACCCCATTCCCCATATAAAACCTCAATCCGATTACGATGGCAAGCCCACAATTCCTAGCCTCAATTCCCAGAACCAATTGTATTAAAGCTTTTCTTAGGGTCAAGAAGAGAAATAAAGAGTTGTTAAAAGCTGTCAGCAATATTGCGGCCATTTACTGTAAAAATAATATTTCAGGGGGAAAAAGAGCGCAAAGCTTTGTCATGATACCAATATCAGAAAGTTAAGTTATTATTGTGCATTAGGAAACTATTAATAATAAATAATTTATTATATTTACTTAAACTTTATTCTATTAATTGTATCTACAATTTTTAAGTAATTTAAAATTCACAGTATTACATTTTTTAGTCAAATAAATTACTAAATAACTATACTTATAAGGCATTCACAAGCTAAGTTTACCTGAATGACAGCTCGAAATGTTATTAGAAGTAAACCCTAATATATCACTACGCCAACAGCTGACATCTATCACTTTGGATGACTGTAATGAAAACAGATGGTAATATATTAATGTGATAGTTAACCACAGTAATTTAGGCCAATATTATTTATATATTTATTTGAGGTCGGACACAAAGTTTATTTATAGTTTTATTCCCCTTAAAAAAATATTAACACCACTTTCACAAAAACTTCTAACGAACATAGCCTCAAAATGGCGACTGACGAATTTAAACCATATGATTGAACATAACGGTAAACAAGTTTTTTACAATGATGCGGACACGCAGTTGATGAAAATACTTTATTCAGTTAAATATTTCAAAATACGATAAAATAATCATAAAATCATGTACTGTATGTAAAAAAATGACAACAATTTTCTCTTTTCCAAGTAAATACGATGCCTGTATTAAAAGGTATTATGTATGCACTATATTACACAAAATCAGTAACGTTCCAAAACGAAAAATAAGTACTTTTAATTATGTTTAAAATATTGTTTCGAGTTGGACAAAAAGAAATTATTTAAAAAAAATGAAATATTATTAGAAAACTTAAGTTTACGTTATTTTAAATGTAATATATAACAGGTAATTAAAAACGATAACAAAACTGTGATCTTTTACCAGTGTTGGCAACCCAAAACCTAAACATATGATTTTCGAACTGTCATCCAGGTAAAAACCTATCGTGAATGGAATATAACTCATGAAGCCATATTTTATTTATTTTTGCCAAAAAGGTGTTTCGTTATTTAAAAAAAAGTCTGTAAAAATAGAGACTATAATCCACGTTCCATTCCATGACAAGGACGATCATTAGTGACTGATACCACTGTAACGAGTTACATGTAATAACAATGGGTCAACACTCACCAACCCGGGGAACCCGCTCTCGGAAGGTCAACACACAGCACAAACTCTATCACCGACCTCCGCTCTCCGAAGAAATAGCGAACAGACTGAGCAACACGCCCAAGCCGACCCACAGCAAGGATCGAACACGTGTCCAGCCAGCGGAAGAAAGAAGAGAGTTCCGTATCCGGCCACGCGTAGCGTCGGGGCGCTTCTACTTTGTTCTCGGACCTTCTCCCACATTCCATGGTTATGTTCTTCTGCCTTCCTATTCCTTCGATCATTCCACCCCCCCCTCTCTGAGAATTATGTTTTGTATATATACGGCTACGCTGGGACCATGAGGTCACTTACTACCTCACCGGCTTGTGGATAAGAGGTGAGAACGGCGAGCTAGGTCTTGGGGATTATTGACATTCATATCTAAATTCATGTTTCGGCGTTATGGAGGGCACTCTAGTCAAAATTATCTTTTTGGATCTTAAAACTTTATTATTTTGTTAATTGAACTTGCAATGCTATGCGCTTACCGCGGCATGTAGAGAGACCGTCGCCCTTCGTCACCCGCCTAAATTTTGGGTCTGAGCCCAATATTTGTATTGTTAGTTATTTATGTAAATACTAGTTTATGGTCAGGGTGCCCAGAGTTAGTCTGTGCGTCCCGGGTTCGAAACCCGTCTTGTGTTTCAATCATTAGTTTAGCTGTATTTGAACTCTGCTTAATTTATCGGGTGAAATACAAGAGAGTTGTTATGTTACTTAGTTTACTTTTGCATTTGGAGCTTACTGGGTTACAGTGACGCCAAGTTAGTCACGAGCGTCTATAAATATTTAATGTTTAAACTAGGCTTGATAACTGTTGCGCGGGAGTTACGGTTATGCCTTACGTCTTGTTCTGGGGACAATACCAGTAGGTTGAGCAGCCAAGGAACTAAGGTCCATAAAATTGTGATCCCGGACTGTACATTGTTGTTAGATTCCAAGAACAACACATTTAGCGTTGTTTGTTAACTGTTCCAAGAGTGTTTACTTTTGTTATCTAATTGACTCCGATTGTTGAGCGGAGACGTGCGCTTCACGCACGGTTTTGTGGCTTCTCAAGTATTGTACTATTATTGTTTTATTTTTTTTCAATAAAATATGTATTGTTCAACCAGGTAACATTCTTGCCTGATTCTCAGTCTTCCTCCCCCTATAGATATTAAGGGGGAGGGGGTGAGGTTGCACCACAATCACAATGATTTATACCCCAATTTTTTTAGTAAGTGACATTTCTGATAGCTAAAAAATTTCACTAGTTCTACTTTCACTTAGTCATACGTCACGTCATGTGATCCGCAGCTGTCGCTTTTAATACATACTATCAAAAACTATTTCAAAACTCCAATAATATAGCAAAATGTTATCTAGGTCAACCACAAAATATAGATTTGTATTTTATAAATGGTGCTCCAAATGTAAATTTGTAATAAACTCCATGTATACTAATATCTACTACCTAAACTTTTTCTACAAGTTAGAAAGTAGGGCTGCCAGATTTTTGCTAGGGTAAACCGGGAACAACAAAATATTCAAGTATTACAATTTTATTTCAATTTTTATGAGACATTAAATACATGCCTTTACAGAAACTAAAAAGAAAACAGCAGTAGTAATAATTTAATAAAAAAAAGACCAATAAAAGTTAAAAATGTATTCATATTTGCGATAAAATTTTGCCTCCTTAGTTTTGCACTGCCTTTTCGGCATTTTTTGACTACTAACACTGTAAATAATATTTAATATATAAATATATTTTAGAACTACGAACCAAACATATCCCTGAATTTAAATTCTCACAGTAACGTAATGACGTACAAATTCAAAGAGAATGGCATCACTAAATGCATAAAATAGACGGAACTTTTCCGAATTGTGTTATACTTACGCATACCAACCTGACAAAAATAATATTGATAGACCTACATCACCGCTCACGTGGTGTAAGATAACAAAACCAAACAAAGTTAAAAAAAACAAACGGGACGACTGGCAACCATTTGTAAGGGTTCCATTTCAATCCAACCAGGAACCTACGAGTCTTCATAAGTAAGACGGCAATTTTCTGAACCCCAAAGCTCCGACCACCAACGAGGCAGATTTCTAATATATTAAATACAAAGTTGGAAAATACTATATTTAATTTTAATTACGTCTTATATATTCAAGAAATAAATACCTTCGAGAGCATGTTTCACCATAGGCAACCACTTCTTACCTACCTCTCCCGGTTGATTAAATGAACCTGTTAAACCTCCCTTCCAACCGCTTTCACAACCACTACCTTTTCCTAGGGTAGTTAAGTCAGATAGGGATAACAGACGTAATAATTAAATTAACAAGAACAACATCAGGCAAGCCACGGGGGGGATAAAAAATTACACGAACGTTGTGGAGATATGCACAATACAGCTTCACACAATACAGACGTCCTGAAATGTAGCCATATAGAACGGACGCTGGCGATTGGGAGTTTGCGTAAACACGATACCAGAGTTATGCGCTCGAGGCTACAACTCAAAACAAGGGGGCAATAAACGGTACACTCGGAGCGAATAGCAGTTGGGACCCTTTGTCTCCCGAACACATGCCAGGAACGGATTGACTAGAGGGGTAGTGGCGAGGCGTGTAGTGACGCCAGGGTAAGCAGAGTTGGTTTGTTGAATGTTCTCATGAATCGGTTAAGCCCTCTTTAGACAAGGCGTAAAGCGGATTAAACTCCCGGGGAAGTGTTTTTTTCTTTTAAAGAATATGGCCTATACATGATTCGTAAAATAAATAAAATCAAGGTGGGAGGGATAACATACCTAAGTAAATTTAATAAGCTCTGCTTACAATATATTCTGATGTTAATAGAAATGGCCTTTTAGAAAAAACTTTGTGTGTGTTTATTATACATATATTTTACCATGTTTTATTTCTATTTTAAAGGTATTGATATTATCTATTAAAAGTGACAGCTACAGAACAAAATAATTACGTATGAATACATGAACGTAGCTCTAGAATTTTTCTTAATGTCAGATAAGGAAGGCCCTTCCTATGAAATTTATAATATATACTTTATTATTACGTCAGATCAAGTAGTTTAGTTTCCAAAATCATTCATTTTAAAACTCGCATCGGGCACGTGGACCAAGGAGTCGTTTGATCTAATATGATGGAAGGCAGGGATGAGTCCAAATCCGCGCAAATTCAGGTGCATCTCCGGTATAGTTATACCTTCCTCATCTCTACTTAGTGCATAGGAATAGTCCGAGAAGGGTAGTGAGACGTGGGTATACGTATATATACAGACAATATACATATACAGACATATATAGGTATACAGACATATATATATATACAGACATATATATACAGATATATATATATATATATATATACAGACATATATATATACACATCATATACACATACATATATTTAGACTATATTTATATATACAGACATATATACATAACACTAGCAATAAGAATTTTATTTGAAATAAAGGTCTTCGTAAATTTTATTCGAAATAGTGTTAATGAAATTTTTACGAATCTCGAATCTCTCGAACACCATAGGAATCGTGGATTCAAGCATCTCACCAGCATACATATAATTGGGATGAGATGCTTGAATCCACGATTCCTATGGTGTTCGAGAGATTCGTAAAAAAAATTCATCAAAAGTATTTCGAATAGAATTTACGCAGACCTTGACTTCAAATAACATTATTAGGTTAGTGTTAAAAAGGAATTTTAAGAAACGTGTGTAGTTGGGCAGGAAAAAAAAATCATAAAAAATTACAACTTTGTATTAATATAATTAGTCCGGCACCTTATCTCAGTCGGTAGTCTATCTGCCTACTGAGATAAGGGTCCCGGGTTTGATTCCTGGCAAAGCCAGAAATTTATAATTTACAATGATTTCACAATGATAAATTAACAAAAGATGACTGGATGTTGTGTCTTGGAGAAACTGTCTAGCTTTTTCCGTTTTCGAGATAATCACACAAGTTTGAGCTCAGAGACAAGTGTTAATGCCTGCCAGGTAGGCAACCAGAATCGCAGTGTTACTTCGCACTGTAGCCGTTTAACCATTTTTACCGGCACGTTTGACTATGTATCACGTACATTTGGTAAACAGGGCTGGTTTTTGTGTAATTATGGAGAAACTCAGATAATTTTCCTTCTTCATAAGCTCCGATGTGTTTCTATTTATCACATTAGTAAGTTATGCTTACACAGTTCATACTTGGGTGGGATTTAAAACCCTCCACTTACTCGAGTATTGAAAGCTAAATTAAGAAATACTAATTGCAGTTCTTGTATGTTTTAGTTCCTAGCTTCAAAATCAGATTCATAGCAAGTGTTCAAAATGGCGGCCCTTAACGTCATTGCAATAATTGAGGTGGCGTATCAATGACTTGCGTAATCTTTCTAAAAAACGTGGTGTTTCTTGAACCTTATCACCTACAGCACCTATCCTGGCTAACAGGTCTTCCTCGGATTCAATAGTTGTCTCGTACACCAAAGCTTTGAAAAAACCCCACAGAAAAAGTCTAACGTATTAAGGTAAGGAGAGCGTAGTGGCCAAGCAACAGCCATATAGGCTCCCCACCTGGCAAGAATTAACACTTGTCTTTGAAATCAAACATGCATGATTATCTCGGAAACGGGGAAAGCTAGACAGTTTCTCCAAGACACCTTTTTTTGTTAATTTCTAATCCTTGTTTTGTAATCTTAAGTCAAAATTAGTAATACCTACTCTGACATATTTTATTGCAGAAAAAAATGTTACAACCCCCCCCCCCCA
>CABEEJ010002625.1:27561-46614 GCA_901482245.1 Timema douglasi | reverse complement strand
CCCCCCCCCCCATTTTTTTACATGATAGGGGTGGGTAATGGTAACAGCACATTTAGTTTATTAATTATCAAGGTTTCAATAAGAAGTATACAAAGATTCGTTGTAATACCTTAATAAGTTTTCATAATATTTCACACAACAGTCCTTTTTAGCTCTATCTTTAGGGGTGAATACCACCCTTAATATTTAAGATGGACCCTAGGTTGATGTGAATTATTCTATTTTCACCCAAGAAATAGCCTGCCAAAGTTTGATGCAATGTTTTAGATACACGTTGTATATATGTATACACACAACGGTTTCACACGTCTCAAATTATAGAAAAATTGAGCAAGGCAAGAAAAACATTACCAAATGTAAGTTATATATGTTTTAAAACTTATTATTTTTTCTGCTCCGTCTCAAAAATTTATTCAGTCTTTATGGTTACATATTATTTACACTGATGAGGTAAGTAATAGAAATGCAGAATTTAGAGGAAATGTAGTAGCAATTGACTAGAGGGAAAGAGTTAACCTCAAACACCCGGATATAATTATTTCCCTGACATCTCCATATTTTACGATCCAGTCTGTTGCTAGAATAACACCTTGAATCAAACCTCGCAACAAAAAAAATTAGGTGGTATTTTCTAAAATAATTGTTTTAAAATATAATATCATGAAAACAGGTAAAAAAAAACACGAAATAAATTAAAGGTATGAAGTTCTCTTCCCCATAAAAGCTAAATTGGTCACGACATTTTATCGTTATAAAAATTAATAAAATATAGACCATCACATCAGCGATATGGATTTAGGATATAATTTATATTGCCCTTGAGTTTCAAAATTCAAAATAATAAATATATTAAGTATTAATAGAGAAGTGTATACTTTCATCTCTAAGGAGAATACATTACATTTTACTTGTACTTCTCTTCAGGCTCTAAAATATACTTCTGAAAATTTAAAAAAAACATGTTTACGACAGTTTCCTTTGACACGGCTTGTATTGATCTTGTATATCTTTGTTTCAAAGAAAGATAAAATAGAACGAAAGTGCACTCAGAGATTTCACTCGTTTTGGAGGGAGAAAAAAAAGAGGCGTATGTGGATTCAAGACGTCTTGCACTCACATATTGGAATACATTAAAAATATATGGACATATTCTCAAGAACAACAGCTACCGAAACCATTTCGTTGTTCGGCTGGTCCAAAACATTAATCTTGTAATAGAATTGGAGATCGGGATTCGAATACCGGCCGAGTGTACTAACTATCAGTTTCAAAGATACTCGGACTTGTGTGATTAGCGTAGGGATTAACGTTGTTGACTATGATCTGAATGATCAGGTCTTTAAGATGGGACTGTATAGAACGCAAGAAAATGTCAGTGTTTTTGCAGATTTTATAGAAAAATATTTTAGAGCCAAAATAAATCAAATGTTGCCCCCAGTAGAAACGTAGTTTGAATTTCTTCGCATGGGGACCTCAACAGTTGTTGAATAACGGTCAAAGGTGTCCTGAAATTTGATGACAGCTTTCCCTCTTTCTTTAAAAGGTTTATCATCCAATGCCGCTATGCTCATGATAGATATTCGACAATTATTGATAGAATTTTACTTTATTCACATAGTGCTAAGTTTCTCCTGGGTGAATATTTTATTTATTTTGTTCAAAAAAAGGTTATGCTATTAAAACCCCCCATAAAAACCCTTAACCTTTCTTTTGTGTCCACCTTAATACCGACAAAAGACATAGGAAGTGGGAATTTTTTCCTTCTTATTTTAAAATCCTCTTTTCAGACTAATGTTTGCTGAGTTCTAGTTATATAAACTCTACTCATCTAACGCGTCGTTCTCGCGCTGATATGGATTTCCGTGCATAAGGGAGATCAAGGTTCACACCCCGGTCGAGTGTACATAAGACGTTGTGTGTTTTACCATAAATATTTTCTTAATTCTCTCGCCATAACAATGTGGGTACATTATACCTAATTCTCTTCCTTCCCAATTACTACTCCATTAGCGTTCGCGGTTGGCCCATTGGGTAAGAAGACAAAATCCGACACATTAGCTCAGTCGGTAGCGTCTCTCTCCACTGAGCTAAGAGTACCGGGTTAAATTCCCGGCATTGCTGAAAAATGTATGATTAGGGTAATGTGGGTTTACTCTATAGCAGTGAGAATTAACGCCTGGGGGGTGGATGTTGTGTCAATTCTGGATTTAAGTTAGTTTATAATTCGTGCGCTGATAATCAGTAGATTTAGAAAGTGCATTTTAAATACCTGAGATGAATTAAAATAAATGAAATAATAAGATGAAGGGAAAAAACTACTCTACTTGTAGCCCTAAAATTTCCTTAGGCTGGTAAACCCTATTATATTAACTATAAGCTTAGCCAATATTCTTCTCGATAATGCTATAATGCATTACTACAACAATACAATAACCATTTACAATAGAGCGTCGATAATTCGGACTAATTGTGGATCGAACCAGTCCGCATTATCGATGAATCCAGATTTTAGGAAATACAATGCCTTTACCAAAAACTAAACAATAAGCATGGACGGAATGCTTACGAAAACTCAGTCGTAAGATATAAATATAATTTATAAATATTTTCACTTTATTTGAACAACAAGCCTAAACATTGTTTTTTGTTGCTAATATTAAAGGCTCCTACACACGTACAGGTATACCGGATGTGTTAATGCATCAACACAATACGGTTTTTCTTCCTCAGGTCACAGTTGTTGATTTTTCTAAGAACGCTTTCTTTGTTGGTAGCGGAATCTATCTGTTTTAGTTTTTCCACCAATATGCAGCTTCTTTTTTTGTGTCGGTCATTGAAGTCTCTTGATTTAATCTTCTACAGACATTGTTCACTTTTGTAAATTTCTATAAACTCTTCTATGCGATCTCGGTGGCTGCCGCGACACTCTGCCATCATTGTGTAAAGCAATAAGTGTATAAAGAAAGAATGAAACTTATCTAATTAGTGAACAATGTGGCGGTGACAACAGCAATAAGTTTATAAAGAAAGAATGAAACCTATCTAATTAGTGAACAATGTGGTGGTGACAACAGCAATAAGTTTATAAAGAAAGAATGAAACCTATCTAATTAGAGAACAATGTGGTGGTGACAACAGCAATAAGTTTATAAAGAAAGAATGAAACCTATCTAATTAGTGAACAATATGTCGTTGACAACAGCAACAAATGAACTGATCCCTGCGCACTTCAGTACACGTTCCGGTATGCCTGCGCAGTTTTGTCCAACGCAGGTATATCGAATGCAATTAACTATTTGCTCCGGTCGCCTGTGCAGGCCGAAATAACTGTACAGTTATGTCATCCACACGTTCAGGCGCGCTTGTACAGGTAAACCTCACAGTTATACCTTTACTTGTGTAGCGGCCTAAGGCCAAAATCTAACAATGGTAAAGTCTCCATTTTTTTAAACAGGGGTTGAGGTAAAATTTTTAGCAGCCATGTTTATGATATTAATACCAGTGTGGCTATTTTTATAGATAGTATTTTTTTTATTGGAAATCCGGATTATCGATGGTCCGGATTTTTTTATAGCGAAGTTCTAATGTATATTTACAAAGTATAAAATGTTACTAAATATTTTTGAAAATAAAAAGGTTCTCGCATTTAAAAAGTCAACCCTTAAATATATATTTAAATGATAGTTAATAATTAATTATGATTTTAAAATGGTTTAAACCTCTATCATCAACTGTTTCGCCTATCGCGTTTGCAACCAACATTACTCCCCCTGCACGTTTGATGATGATAAAGATGGTTGTATTTGTGACGTTCGCTAGGTTTTTATTTTATAGCCATTAGTAAAAAAAAAAGCGCACACATGACACTTTCTCTCTATTAGTCCAATATTTTCCACTTTAGCCTGACATCAGCACATCGATATATTGCAGAGAAACACATTTTCACTTGATATAAAAAAATATATAGACAGGCAAGGTAAACTCAGTTCTGTTTATTTTTTTTAAAATAAATAAAATATACCAAGACGTAGACGTTTTCATTTCAGCTTACCCGCACTAGAGGGCAAGCAGACTATGTTGTCGATCTTGCTTTGTCTGCTATGCTGATGACAAGGTTGGGGTTCTAATCCCTGTCGGATGTACTTGAATGGATTTTTCTAAATGGTTTTCCAATCTAAATTCCTGCAAATGTCGCTATATTTCCTCAGCATTCTGCTTTACTCATCCCTACAGTGCACTGATAGTGTATATATGGACACCACGTAAAGGTAAATAATAATTTGTGCACAAACAAAACTAGACTAATGTTTACCAATTTGATATTCATTTAAATTATATTAATATGGGAGCCAAACTTATGTCACAAAAGACCAAACTAATTGCCATTATTTTGGTATGTAATTTATATTTAAAAAAATACTTACTTTTTGTATCCAATGAATGCGACCGTCTGTGGTCTAGTAGTCATAGTTCCAAGCTACAGAACCAGGCATTTCAGGTTCGATCCCAGACACTTACAGGTTTATTTTAATAAAAAAGATATTTAAGAAAATACTAACTTTTTTTGTATTATTTTGTTACATTTTTGTTGCTATTTTTTTTTATAGGTGTTGGTGGTAGATACCAAAAGTAATATCACATGACTTTAAGAATGAATGAGCGAGAGTAGATCTTGTGACTTTTCTAGCTGTCGAATATGGCTCTTCCTAAAAACATTGGACAGTGGCAATGGTTATTTGAAAGTTCCTGTAAAATATGAAAGACCAGTAAGCCCTTGAGAAACTTTCCCACATTCAACCTACCCCTTCCCCCAAAAAAAGATTTAGACTTTTATTGGGTTGTTGAAATTAAATAGGTTACTCAGCGAAGTGTATACACAAAATAGCAAAGAGAGTTTATTTTCGGTAATTGATACAAAAATAATGTTAGATTTTTCTTTTAACTTAAATTTTAAACAAACAATGTGTTTTAATGTAAACTGAGTATGCTATATCAGAAGACGGTAAAAAAAATCCTATCCACCGATACCTTATTCATCGCTGTAAGTTTTGTATCAGTTGATAAAAAGGGATGTTGACAACATAAATATTATATATATATATGGGACTGATACACATTATAAGAGCGCTACTATAGCAATATCTACTTCACCTATTGAAACCGATCTCCCCCCTCCCCTCTTTTCAAAAACCTCTCCTTATAAAGAAGTTCCGCCAACTATTCTTGTCTCAATTGTGTGTGAGTGCGCTCGCTTGTTGCCTGGGATCTCTTGATAGATTATTTCCTAGCAGAGTGGAAGAAGAGATTGATGCTTCAAGAGACCAACCTTTACCGCTCGTCACCATATGTTCTATGGTTCAGGGAAAATATTCCTTCACGACTCTAACCTAACACTACTTTCATCTCCCAAACCACGTGACACCTCCCTTCAAACTCCCGCTGTCTCTCTCTCCCCCACCCCCTCCACCCAAAGGAGTAAGTCTCTCTCTTTTGCTTCAGGGTAAAATCCTTCAATAATGCTCGATAGGTAAAAGAGCTTAACTCACAAATTACATGTGCTTATCGGTAGCTTCATCAATTTTGTGTACTGCTATATCAATCTTAATCTTCTTTATTTAATATTATCTCTTCCTACCATCTTTTCAATTCCTTAAGTCTTTTTTATCTAAACCTTATTTGAGTGTAATATCTTCCTTTATTTGTTTATAGTCCTGTTTATTCAAATTATTTCACAAGCTTATTTTCCGTTCCAATATTGATTGTATTCTATAATTTTTTTTTTATCTACCATCTCTGAGTTTTTCACGTATTTATTTACCTTTCATTTATGTTTTTTTTTATTTGTTGATATCTATTTTTCTCACCTGCCAGGTTCCCACATAGTTTCATTCCATTTTATCTTCCTTTATTTCTCTCTCGATATATTAGAAAAATACATATTCCATTTCCTATTATTTATACGTTGACAATAAAATGGATGATATATTAATATTAATATATTTTCGTTAAAAGTAAATACAATCAAAATATTTGAATAAAAATAATGTTTTAATTAATAATCTAGTAATCCGTTGTTAAGAACTTGATTTATATAAATCACAATCTAAAAAATTTACTCCAATAATTTTTTGTTCGCACGATTTTAAGTTCGATACCTTACAATACCTTCCTAGATAAAAGGAGCATCCATTTTTTTTATTAGTTAATTTTGCAGCAATTTCATTAGTATGTTTATTTCTCGTCAGGTTTCAAGGCAATCTATTTGTTGAACACAAAAGGTTTATTAAAAGAAATATTATGAAAATATCCTTAAAGCTTTATTAGAAAATACAAGATGCCATTTTTATGGTCCAGAAATATTAATAAAATATCTTATAAAGTTTTTAAAATACCTAAAAATGTAAAATACCCAAATACCTAAAAGTGAAAAAGGACAGCTTGGATATGGGAATCGAACCTGTGGCAGTTGTATTTTCGCACCAATTCTGTATCACTCGCTGTAACACTCCTGTGCATCTCATATCCATGGATATTTTTTCACAAATTACTGCATTTTTAAAAGTATTTTATTCACTCAATTGAATTAGATTCCATTGTCAGGACTGATACTGTGGACACCAATTACTTATAAGTTTGTGATATATCTTCATGTCATCAGCCCGCCAATCGAACCGTACCAACCGCGCGGCTTCCACATGTTGGCCAAGATTGTGCCAACTTCCGTGGATATAAGGTGTCGTGTGGTCAGCACAATGAAAGCTTCGGCCGTTATTCTCAGTTTACTAGACCGGAACTTCTACTATTTAATTCAATCGCTAATTTGTCTTCGCGAGGTTGAGCTGACCTCATTCCAGACCCCTTGCTTCACGGAAATTACGAAGGCGCTGAGGATCAAATCCAGGACCTCCGGATCTGTAGCCAGGAAGTCTTGAATATTAGACCACATATGCGGTCATCAGTTGGTGATAAATGTGAAATAAATCTAAAGATATAGTAACCATAACATATTACATTTGTAGCCGATGATTTCCACATCTCCATCACAGATTATGCCTTAAAAATATTCATGAATAATGGCCATGAGCAGGAGACGATTCTTGAATAGCTTAGTAGTTATTAGTAGTTAGAGCATTGCATTGGTGTACTAACATATTTTACAAAATTCCCTCACTTTTACAGGTCTTCCAAGCAACATTTTTCAATTTTCCCTGACTATTTTTTTCAAGTTTTAATGATGGATGATGACTTTTGTTATTATTGATCTCATATTAAAAAAAAGTTTGTATCTACTAAACATAAGCAGTTTTATTAGTTATATTGAAAATTAAAATGTTATTTTATTTAGGTAGGCCTATTATTAACTTTTGTTTTAGTGTTTAGTTGCAAAATTAATGGGATATTTTAGACATATTTTTTAATTCCTTGACCTTTCATTATTTTTAGTTAAAATTCCCTGACAATTCCCCGTTTTCAAAAAATTCCTTGAATTTTCCAAGTTTTCCCTGTCTGTAGCCATCAGGACTAAGACAAAAATCCTGGGTTCAATTCCCGTTACTGGGTGTCATTTTTAATTAAAAAATATAATTAGATGCGAAAACCCCATAATTAACAAAGATAATAGTTTAGATATTTAATCCATCATATTACTAGGATGTTACTAAATATGGATTCATGATATTATTTGAAGTGTGAACTGATTTTCTGAAGGACCTAATGGCGTGAATATATTTGTGATAGTAAACTATTATTAATTTCATTCGTTATCCTAAAAATATAAAAATACAAAGTATAATTTAAATACACTTTTTAATATTCTATTATTATTACTTAGCGCCACGTCTCACTAACAGTTCGGGTTATACGCTTTAAGTACTAATTGCGCTAATGGATTAAGAATTGGGAAGGTTGAATTAGAGGAGGTGAACCCGCACTTGCGTGGAGGGAGAGTGGAAAGCCATTTAGGAAAAACCACCCCCAGTTCACCCGACCGAGATTCGAACCTCGATCTCCCCGTCCTCAGCAGTCGAGCTCAACACGACTAGCGCGTTAGCCAACTACTCCACCGAGGCGGGTCACTTTTTAATAAATAAGAATGATTTACTATCGTTATACTCATGATTATTGGCTATACATTGGGTTAATTCATTGGAAATACATCAATTTCCATTTTACTATTGGTTTTAACAACTACTCGATTGATTTTATACATAATACATGTATATATATAATATAGGTATCAAAACCCTTTTGAATAATTCAACATATAGGTAATGTACAACACTTGAACAATTTCAACGTGCATGGCTATATCAACACCCATTTGACTAATCAAATTAATATTTATTAATACTCATTTGAATAATCCATAATACCTATCTATATACAGTAGCCCCATGGCTCCTATGGTGCTGACTGACAGCTGACGGCTTTGAAAAGTTACCAGACCACATTATGTATCCCTACGCCGAACCATATGATCTGCGAAAATGTATGTTTAGCAACTATCACTTCTGACAGTCAACATTTAGATACATACCTAAATGTTGACTGTCAGAAGTCAGCTTTGAGCTGTCAGTCAGCACCAAAGAAGCCACGGGGCTACTGTACACACACACCAATTTCCTAATACAACAGACACAAATCGACACCCCATTTGTCTAATTTAACAGAGCTGTATCAACACCAGCTTGAATAATTCAATATAAATGTATAGACACCCATTTTACCAATAAACAGACATGTTTCAACCCCTATTTGACTAATGCACTATAATTGTATCGACACCCATTTAACTTGTTAAACATACATTCATAGAGATCTATTTCAGAGACAGTCGATGAATATCTATTTAAGGTTTTCTTCCTTGACACTTTACCTCTTTTCTGCATTTCCTGGCTCTCTTGTGAAGTTCGTATATGCACCGTCCCCCCACCCTTTCCTTCCCCCCTCTCTCTCTACCCGACAACCACCCCTCTCCACACACCCCGACACACTACAGCACTTTGTAAGACACCGCTCACACTCTCCACCTGTTTTGCATATTGCTTCGCGGTTTACGATGACAGCGTATTACAAGAACACCACTATTAGTGGAACAACCGTTTATTTCCTTCTTCCAAACTGTACGTGAAAAAGCTTTAAAGAATCCGGCGATAGCCATGTCTAGTCGATTACAGTACAATCTTTTTTTTTATTGAAATAGAGATGACAGTTATAAAAGTTATACTGTCATAAGTCAAGTGATCTTCAGCTATCACAATGGATAGATACCCTTACCTATCCTAACTTGAATAATAATGCCTATTTGATAACACGTTTAATAGAATGAAATGTTATCAATTTAGACGGTAAAAGATGCATTTTTATTAAAGTCTCAATTTGCTATAAAAATGGGACTATACCTGTATTTGAAAGATAGATTAACACAACAATTACCAACATTATGAAATCACTTAGTTGGGTGTATGGGGAACGTAACAAAGGTGTTTTTTTTCAGTTTTTATAGCAACTTTTTTTTTTGTCAAAAATAAATCAAATATTGCTTTAATGAAAACCAAACTTAATTTTCTTCGCATGGTGACCTCAACATTTCTTGAATATCTATTATTATTATCAACACCGCGTCTTACTACTCGTCCGGGTTATACACACTTACGCTCATGTGTAATGGTAGGGTGATTGTGATATGAAATGGAGGACCTACAGTTTAACGTTGGAATCCGAACCACGGTGGAGGCCTGGCATTCCCCACATTCACAAGATGTCTTGTCAGAGGTGAAGGGTTTGGTAATCAGATAAATTTATGCCGGGACCGGGGATATAGCCCCGGCTGCCAGTATAAAAGTCTGTTATCTTACCCCTAGACCGCCAGGTCACCCTTGAATATCTATTAAGTGTGTCCTATAAGAATGTAATTGCAAATTTTTCTCTTCATTTAAATATTATGTCTTCTATGCTCATGATATATATTCAAACATTTTGAAATCACAATGTAAATCAGATTAAACTCATATTTTTACTGGCGCAATATTTGATTTATTCTGGACAAAAATATTTTTCTATAAAAACTTCAAAAACAATTACCTTAATCTCATCCCCTACATCCATATCTTAACAAATACATATTACTTTCATGATCGATACTTTTTATGACAAATTGATTATACATAATATGTATTCTGTCTTATTTGTATAGTTATGTGTATTTTTATCTATGACATGAGTGTAGGTGACAGTTAGCAAATGCTACCAAATATATTCTCGTTTATCCATCCACCAAACCACATTATCTAAAATATCATATATTGATTTATTGTCACTTCTGGCAGTCAAAAATGTCACAGAAAACCATTTGTTTTTATCTTTAACCATTTCTTACATCTTCTGCTAGCTGTCGGTTACCAACACTCCTATGGCCAATGGACTCTACCTACTACACTTATAGTCTATCCCTATATTTACAATAATAATGGGGTAGGACTGAGACAGGTTGAATTTAAAGAACATTTATTTGATTTTTTTTTTTAACGGAAGGTGGAAAATTATTAAGGAAAAGCCCATTAAGTATAGGCCGCTAGGTTTCTATATTTATTTAAAAAGTCTCACTTTTATTCCAGGATTTAAGATAACATATTTTAGCTCAAAAATAATGTTTTTTACTGTCGTACATGTACATTAATTTTTATGTAGCATAGTTTTCTTATATATATAAATATAAAATTATATTTTTATCTATTTAAAGTCTTAGTTTCTCTTTAGTTAATACTAATAATAATATTTAGCACCACGTATTACTACCCGTTCGGGTTATACGCTTTAAGTACTAATTACTCTAATGGATTAGGAATTGGGAGGGTTGAATTAGAGGAAGTGAGCCCGCATTTGCGTGGAGGGAGAGTGGAAACCCATCTAGGAAAAACCACCCCCAGTTCACCCGACCGAGATTCGAACCTCGATATCCCCGTCCTCAGCAGTCGAGCAGCTCAACACGACTAGCGCGTTAGCCAACTACGCCACCGAGGCGGGTTTTCTCTTTAGTTTATGGTGGCATGAAAGAGAAAGCGAATATAGGTAAATATTTTTAAAATTCTTATAGCAAAAAACTTTTTTTTTACAAAATTAATAAAATATTGCTTTAGTATACAAGTTCAATTTTTTTTAAACGTACTAGATTCAACCGTTTGTTGAATATTTGTCATGGACATTATTTGATTTTACAAGGACTTTATCTTAGTTAAAAAAAATATATTCAAATTATATTATGTTTATGACAAATAATCAGAATATGGCGAGATTACTACGCGTAGAAAATCAAATTATATGTATGTATTGAATAAATATTTTGCAAGCGTTATAAATTTTTTCGAGTTATTTAAATTGCATTTTCTGAATCAATGAATGTATCAGCACACAACTTATAAACTATGTTAAATCTAGAAAAAAACACAACATCCAGCCCCCAACCGCTTAGAACGTTCATTGTAGCAGTCCCAACTAAGCTGCAGACTAGCATCTGCTTTTGTGTGTGCGCAAGGGAGGTGTCTGTTCACCGTTAGGAATTGTTTTCTGAAAGGCCTTTTTCCCTACCAGAAATATATTATATAGTAGGATATTGGTAGGAAAAAAGACCTTTCAGAGACAAATTCCTACCGTGAATGGAGTATAGGTATGGGGGTAAAAGGGAAAAGAAAAGACCAAGATATGACAGAAATGTGTGGAGTGCATTCGAATTTGAACAATTACTCTAAAATTTCCAGCGGTGACGATGGGAGACAAAGCGACCAAATTTCTTGTTAATAACGATAGTATACCCCCTATTAAGACGGAATTAAGACTTGTGCACAGTGCTCATCTGTTCAGCCATTCTAAAGTGGTCAAGCTGTGCTGGGGGGGGGGTCCAGGGTTCAATCCTCGCTCCCGGCACAGATTTATCTGATTACCAAACCCTTCCTTCACCTCTGACAAGACATCTTGTGAATGTGTGGAATGCCAGGCCTCCACCGTGGTTCGGATTCCACGTTAAACTGTAGGTCCTCCATTTCATCTCACAATCACCCTACCATTACACATTAGCGTAGGTGCGTATAACCCGAATGGGTAGTAATAATAATAATAATAATAATAATAAAATGGTCAAAACCGACCTTTTCAGGTAATTTTTTTAAATCCAAAATAATTTAATATCTCAACAATATTCAGTATTAGGAACTTCTATTAACGCTTTAGCTCCATTAATATTAATCATAAATGATCCACGCTCATGTAGGTTTACTATCGCTAGCCGATCATATCACAGAGTTGATATTCATGTGATGCACGCTCCTAATTCATCACTGTGAAAG
The DNA here is from genome assembly GCA_901482245.1 of Timema douglasi. Lineage (NCBI taxonomy): Eukaryota > Metazoa > Arthropoda > Insecta > Phasmatodea > Timematidae > Timema > Timema douglasi. The sequence continues at coordinate 34,273 of CABEEJ010002625.1, read as the reverse complement.
GTAAAAAAAACTCATTTCACCAATGACACATTTTTTGGCCATGCCAGGAATCGAACCCGGGATCCTTAGTTTAGTACACAGACACGCTACCGGTTGAGCCAAGGCGCTGGGCATTTTCTTTAACACGTCGTCTTACTACCCGTTTGGTTTGTACGCATATGTACTACTTAAGATAATGTGCTAGAAATGAGCAAGGACAAATTTTTAGAGAAAATGTCACCTCACTTGTGGGGAGAGAATGCGAAACCATTTAGGGAGGGAAAAAACCCCCAATATCTCAGTATACCCAATCGGGATTTGAACCCTGATCCCACCAACATCCCAATATATTACGGGAGTAACGCCTTAAGACCATTCGCCAACCAAATAGGGTCATTTAAAATTAAATATCGATTTTATTGACACAGAATGTAAACTATTCGTCTATTTTTTTTTAGCACCCCTTATCTGGTGATTATTGACGCAACCCATACAAACACCCTCACGTTGCAATATGGAGAGGTGGCTCGATTCACACTAATGCCACCAACAGCCGTCACCCTTCAATATAGATATATTCACACAACACGCTCGGTTCAGAGACCCATACAGAAATAAACAGACGAAACAATGGCTACCAGTTCACACGTTATTGTGCCATATTTTATACACATGCCAGGTGCAGTCCAAACAGTTAATGTATCTATTTATTCTGGTAGATTCTCTTTATTCATAATTCATTTAAAAATAAAAATAAAACTAGATTACGTATTTTAGTGAACATTTTAACACATAAAACTATATAATGGCGATAAGCCCCTAAAACACCGCAACCCCCCACGTTTCGTACCGACCACAGCACAATTTGTTAACTAGGTAATATAGCTTAGTGGTAAGCCGGCCATCAAAACGTGTACTGTTTGTGGTTTATATGGTACAGTCTCGTCTGATTGGTCATTCAATTTTCCAAGACACAAAGATGAATTTACTGGTCAAATTATATGAGCTGATAGTACATACAATTAATATAATAAAATATTTAAGAAATAATATCTGGCCTACCACTATGAATGGCCATGAGATCACTATTCCCTTTAACAGTGTTTAGTTGGAAGTGCAGGGAACGCAAAGTAAGAGCAGTATTTTTCAAGTTTTTATATCAGAACTTTTTTTGGTCAAAACGAATAAAATATTTCTTCAGTACAAACATAAGAGTTTAATTTTCTTCACATGATGACATCAACAGTTCTTGAATATCTGACAAGGGTGTTCTGGAATTTAATGACAACGTTTTCATGACAGATATTCAACAATGTTGATATCACCATGTGAAGAAAATTAAACTCTTTATTTATACTGGGACGCGCCTCTGTGGCGTAGTTAGCTGACGCGTTAGTTTATTGTTGAGCTAGACTGCCGAGGACGGAGAGATCGAGGTTCGAATCTAGCTCGGATGAACTGGGGATAATTTTCCCTAAGTGGCTTTCTACATCTCCCTCCACGCAAATGCTGATTCACTTCCTCTATATTCAACTTTCACAATTTCTAACCCATTAGCGTAATTAGTACTTAAGCATATATTTTATTATTATTATCTAGCACCGCGTCTTACTACCCGTTCGGGTTATACGCAAGTACTAATTACGCTAATGGGTTAGGAATTGGTAAGGTTGGATTAATGAAAGTGAACCCGCAGTTCACCCGACCGAGATTCGAACCTCAATCTCCCCGTCCTTAGCAGTCGATCTCAACACGACTAGCGCGTTAGGCAACTACGCCACCAAGGCGGGTCTAAAGCATATAACCCAAACGGTTAGTAAGACCCGGTGCTAAATAAATAAATCATTTATTCTGGAGAAATATTTTATTTATTTTTATCAAACAAATATTTACTTTAAAAACTGCCAAAACAATGGCCTTTCTCGCGTCCTCTTTACTCCCACCTTAATACCACAACTTACCGCACTATTAAATAACTAAACAGTCTGGTAAAATTAGTTTGTTGCGTAGCCCGACTCAGTTCGAATGGGGCACCGCAGTGGTTACCAAACTGTGGTCCATGAGATGTTAATCGGTGGAACACAAAGTGGGAAAATGTTATTAAAATAATTATGAAACAATAATTAATAAAAAATCACCCCCTTCCCCCCACCCCCCCCCCCTCATGATCATTAAAGTGAGGTAGTTAAGAAAGTTGGTCAGTCTAAAAATTGGGCCAAGCCGTGGTATTTAAATGTTTTTTTTTAACTATTGGTCTAATAGACTGGTCAATATAATAGCTCAGCATTCGATAATCGGTCAGGTGTAAAGAAAGTTTTTTTGTTCCATAAATGGTTTCCCCATTCTTCCTTCATGCAAATTCAGGCACATTTATTCTAAATTCTTCCTTCCTCATTCAAATACAAATGGTTAGATTAATTGTCATGCGTATAGCCCGTACTGGTAGTAGAATTCAGAGCTAATAAAAACATCGTAACAATGAGAGAAGTACAATATATATAAACACAACGTTTTTGTCCTATGGTTCTAAACACAACATTTACCTTCTCTAATTCGTAATATAGAGAGAAACACAATATAATTCTCAACACATGACCTTTTTCCTCATATTTTTAAAGACAACCTTAACATTTTATTATTTATAATATCGAGAGTAACACTATAAAACACAATTTGATCCCATAATTATAACATCTATGGAAACTCTACACAATGTAAATAAACACAAGAATTCGGTCCCATCATTCCAAACACAACGCTAACATTCCCTAGTTGTGTAATATAGAGAGAAACACTACTAAACATAAGATTTCGGTCCCATCCTTCCAAACACAACGCTAACATTCCCTAGTTTATAACATCTATGGAAACGCTACACAATGTAAATAAACACAAGATTTCGGTCCCATCCTTGTGAACACAACGTTATACATTCCCTAGTTTATAACATCTAGGGAAACGCTACACAATGTAAATAAACACAAGATTTCGGTCCCATCCTTGTGAACACAACGTGCACATCGCCGGGTTGGTTACGCCGAGAGAGTAACACAAGGCGAGCTGATCACGCACTCAAGAGCCCCGCGCTAGTCTGTTATACCCGAGGGAGTCTTGTGAATGTGTCCCTTTTATCAGCCAGAGGTTTAACGTGAGATCCTGAGGGTTACGTCGGCTGGAACAATGGAGTGATCTCTCTCGAGATGAAGATGCTGGGAGGAGGAGAAAGACGGTCCGGATCGAACAGACAACTAGATGCCTTAGGCTCCAAAGGGAGGTGGGAGCTAAGAAATGAGAAATATCTATTATGCGGCCGCAACACCATGGTAGTGGGAGAGAAAATTTAACTACGAAATGAGAAATTACTCTGAAACAACCCACTTCGGTGGCCGTATGGTCTAACGCCCTACTCTCGTGTTAGACTAGACTACCAATAACGGGGAGATCAAGGTTTGAATCTCGACTGTGTTTACTGAGGCGTTTTTAAAGAAAATTACCCTCTCACTCCGAGCAAATTTGGGTACACTTCCTCTAAAATCTAGCCTTCCTAAGCACTTAAACCATTAGCGTAATTAGTGCATAAGCATATAAACCAAATGGGTAGTAGGACTCTGTGCTAAAAAAATATCCAAACGATATACCCCAAAATAAAACGAGATTTTTTAGTAAAAAAAAGGGTCCAAGGCATTACTCTCACAATGGAAATCGGGGTTCGAACCATGGTCGGGTGTACTGGAGGTGGTTTTTATTAAATGGTTGTTCACTCTCCTTTCATACAAATGGGAACACACTTCCTCTATATTAAACTTATATCAACCTTAATACTTAGGTTTATTAGAATAATAACTAAGCCAAACGGGTAAGTTAGTAAGACGTGGTTCTATTAAACAAAACCAAGAAATACGATTTTTTTTAACACGTCACTGCTTAAAATTAATTTATGTTCAAGTAATTAAACGTTATCTTTCTCATCCTACCCCATTATTGTAAATATGAAAATAGCCCAAACTGGTAGTAAAAAGAATTTTTTTTTTACAATCACAATGTGTTACTATTTGTACAGGCTATTCGCATATTTCTACTGACGGTGTAGGAATATGTCAAGGCAAAATTGAGATAAAATAAACCCACATTTGCATGGAGTGAGAGTAGGAAATAGTCATTTTATGAAAACCATATCATTACATACTGAGTGGGTTTCGAACCCTGTCCTCTCTATAACTGGTAAATCAGACCAGATGCGTGCTCAAGGATGCACCTTTTTGTGGAAAGTTCCCGGCTTTGTGAAAGAGAGAGTTCTTTGTTTAGTTATCACTTTAGTAATATTTACTAGAAATTTCTAAAGACACGACATGTCTGAGAATAAAATAATAGTTTAATAACACAAACAATTTCATGGTAATATAGTGATATGTAATAACATAGTTTCAAATGAAGAAAATATCTGTTTTTTTATTTTGTTACATGTAAATCATAAATATAGTTGAACAGTACCGTTAGTATGCAATTAAAATTAAATAAACATGATAAATATTCAACTTGCTGTTTTAATTCAAACAAAAATACACGATATCAAATTTTAAATGGTGTGCTTTTTTTTTACACGTTTTGAAAAGTGTTTAGTGGAGGGAGTATATGTGGGGGATTAAAGGGGGATCTATGTAAATAAGGAGTGTGTAGTGTTTTACCGATTAATACTCGTGTATGTGTGTATCTTAATTATCTACGTTAATATCACTTACTTATTTTATTAAATCGATAAATACCTAATCATTTATGATATTTATATATTTTTGAAATTGATATTAATATGATTTTCTTCCCCTTATATTTTGTACCACATATGCTATACAAGACAAATATAATATCCTTCTTAGGTAGGAAAGAGAGAGAAGCAGTTACACGAAAAGAGAGAGTGGAAAAGATTAATGACAGTGCTACCAATTCCATGGATCAACATTTCAAATATTTATTTTTATATCAAAGGAGGCCGCTTAAATACTCCTTTACAATTTTTTTGTGCAAAATGTTTCAGGAAATACACACATTTAAATTAACAATGTAGGGATGAGAAAGGTTTGATTTATTAGAGTAAGTGTACCCGCATTTACTTGGAAGAAGAGTGGGGGTGAGGAACGATTTAGGGAAAAATCACCTTCAGTCCACCCAACTGGGATATGAAATATTATCTCTCCTTCACTATTATTATTATTATTATTTAGCACCGCGTCTTACTACCCGTTAGGGTTATACGCTTTAAGTACTAATTACACTAATGGATTGGGAAGTGAACCCGCACTTGCGTGCAGGGAGAGTGGAAAACCATTTAGGAAAAACCACCCCCAGTTCACCCGACCGAGATTCAAACCTCCATCTCCCCGTCCTCAGCAGTCGAGCAGCTCAACACGACTAGCGCGTTAGCCAACTACGCCAGCGAGGCGGGTTTAATCCATTATAATGAGAGACAGTGACGCGACCACCGATGTTTTTTTTGTTTGTTTTTTCGAAGTTCCACTCATTACACACGTTATCGTGTCGCGGCGTCAGCGTAAGAAACTAACAATAGTCACAGACAGATACGTATGAAATAGAATAGGGAATATGTGAAAGTAAGATACAGATCCATCCAGAAGAAGTTAAAACTGCTAAAAAACAAAAAATTCACAGCAAGAGAGTCAGAAGAATACGCAATAAAAAAGAATGAAGTATACGAGGCAGTAAGAACTATCGCTTGTTGTTGATGGAAATAGATTTTTCTAAGAGTTACCATAAAGATAGGAAGAGAATCCAACGTGAACCGAAATGAAGGGGAGATACGGATAGAAGGGAGGACAAGGAAATACTCGCGGGAATAAACAGGGATGGGAGGAAAAAAGGAGAAAGAGTAAGACACGGATAATATGAACTAGAAACTGTAGTAGATAGATAGAGAGCCGCGCGTAAACTTCATTCCAAACGATAAGACACAAAAGTAGACAAGTCAGTAGGTGGGTTTTAAAACCTCATCCAATGGCGGCTTGAGGCCGGGCAAAGGAGGTGTGGGTGTGGGTGTGGGGGGGTTACAAACAACTTCATGTCCCATTTCTATAAGAGAGTATCCCAGGGTTGCAGATAGTGAGAGTTAGGGCTCTCTACAGGAACCTTTATCTTTCTACCAGTCTTTGAAATGGGCTGGATGAGAGAAATGTTATTTTTGTGTGGGAAAATAAAGTGTTCTAGGAGTACGTATTAATAAAACGTAAGCATAGCTATGCCTTAGATTGCAATAATTTTAATTGAAGTATCTCATTGTATATGCTATGAGTTCTTTGTTAGAGTAACAAACATTTTAATACGCACTATTTTAATATAATCGAGTGAAAAATGAGAAACTGGACACGGGACGATGAAGCTGTGACATTTGGTTTTGAACCCCGATAATTAATTATAATATACTAACTAGTTAAACGCTTATGTTAGTGGAGGGTGACTGAGTTGTATATTAAACAGTTTACTATGCCAAATGAAATGGAATTACCAAATATTAAAAAAAAAGAAAAGTCCAATTTAGTATAAGTTTCAACAAATCTGTTGTTTTGAATGTTGAATAATATATCATGAGCCACCCATATGTTATTAAATATGTTATATGAATATGTGAAGGTCATCGAGGGTCCAACAATTTACAAGGAGTACCCTACACACCCACACCCACCTTTCTCAGCAAATTACAGAGGAGAACCAGGCCCCCCCCCCC
>CABEEJ010002625.1:0-27408 GCA_901482245.1 Timema douglasi | reverse complement strand
TAGAGAAGAGACCCAGCCCTCATCTTTCTATGCAATTTACAAAGGGGACCCAAGACCCAAAACCCCCATTTTTCTATGCAATTTGCAGAGGAGACCCAGGCCCCCAGCCACCAGATTTCTCTGCAATTTACAGAGGGGAGCCAGACCCTCAAGCCCCCCACCTTTCTATGCAATTTATAGGAGAGACCTGATTTAGCTTTCTATGAGAGTTACAGAGGGGACCTCAGTCCTTCAGCCTCCATCTTCCTCTGCAATTTACAAAGGACACCCAAGCCCCCTATGCCTCACCTATCAATGCAATTTACATAGGGGACACAAGACCCCTAGCCACCCACCTCTCAATGCAATTTACAGAGGACACCCAGGCCCCCTAACCCTCACCTTTTTATGCAATTTACATAGGGGACACAAGCCCCCTAGCCACCCACCTATCAATACAATTTACAGAGGACACCCAGGCTATCCCAGCCTCTCACCACGGCCCAAACTAAACAGTTTTCCCGTTCACATCATTGCAACGAGCGCATGTAATCCACTCTTGCGCGGTGAATATAAGCCCCTAGCAATATAGGAGGTGAAGGTGATTAGTTATGTCAGGTGGGAGAGCGAGTTTAGTCGCAGGTCCGCCTGGGGTGATTAATGGGTCGACCGAGGTCACGGGAACTGTCACAGCCACTTCGCTAACACTGACAGACAGTAGCCACCCCTACATTACTCCCTCGTTTCTCAACGGGAATGGGGAAACTGATCGAACAGTTGGAGTCGGCCACACACACACACACACACACACCCGCTATCAATCTCTACCTGGATTATTGTTTTACTCGCAACGCTGCCAAGGGCGTCCGCCTGGACGGATAACCTCAAGGTGATGGACATCTGCGACCAGGTGACAGCTGATTTAACGAGGGGAACTGACCAATTCGATCGTCTCTAATCGTACGTGTTTTATTTTTTCACTTGTGCGTTTAGCACAATGGTTTTTAACGACGTAGGGATGGGGTTATATTCTAGTCTCGGGTGTTACGTACAAGAATAGCGAGCAATTCGGGTCAAATGGGGGAATGAATGGTGTCCAGGATCTTTTAGGGCCATAGTTGTAGTCTAGAGCAGTTAAAGTCAAGTGGGATATTTTATGATGCACAAGGTATCTTAGGGCGATAGCTATAGTCTAGTCTAGGATGTCAATCAATCACCCAGTATATGGATAGAGAGTAGTTCAGATCAAATGGGGAATTCGTTGACCACCGAATCACGACTTTGTATACAGTCTTAAATCTAAGAGGCAGAGGTATAGAGAGTAATTTAAGAGAAAGTACACTCACATTAGCGTAGAAAAGGAGTGGGAAGACCAATGGTAAATTATATGTTTAAAACCACCCCCAGTTACCTAGACCAAGATTCGAACCTCAAACCTTTTCCTCTCTGGATTATCAGCTTGTTGCGTTCTAATAATATATGTATTATTATTACTTATTTTTTACTACCACGTTTAACTACCTGTTCAGGTTATACGCATATTTACTAATTACGTAAATGAGTTAGGGATTAGTAAGGTTGAATTTAGAGAAAGTGTACCAGTATTTGCGTGGAAGGAAACAGGAAAACCTTTTTAGGAAAAGTCACCCGACCTATATTTGAACCCCGATCTCCCTGTCATCGACAGTTTAATCCAACACGAGAGTGACGCTTTATACCGCGAGGTCACCAAAGCAGTTTTAATAATAAGGGCAATAAAATGCACTTTCTAATCCCAAGGTCATATCATCACATCTTTTATAAACTTGTAGGATAAATACCAGCAAGGTAGGATGGAAGTCGCCGCGAATCAAGGCAAGAGAAACGTAATAAAAAGGTCAGTGTTTTTAAAGTTTTTATAGCGAGATATTATTTTTGGCCTACTTAAATTAAATCCGCTCAAGGAAAAATTTAAGACTTTAATTTTCTTCACATAGTGATATAAACAGTTGTTGAATATATGTCATGAGTATAGCGGCATTGGATAAGAAACTCTGTAAATTAAGATAAAAATGGTCATTAAATTCCAGGATATCCTTGACAAATATTCAACAACTGTTAGTATCACCACGTGAAGAAAATTAAATTATCTTTCTATTGGAGCAATATTTGATTTAGTTTAACAAAAAAAAGTGTTAATGCATTTATTTGCAGTATTTAACTTGAACTTTCTACCACGAATAATGATATCACCACATGAGAATTTCTATGAGCGTGAGTGAAAGAGCCTCCTAATTTTACCGGGAAAGGTATTTTAACATATCTTCCAGAGTTATTTCACGTGGCGCAATCGATATGGGACTGACAGCTGTACTTTCCTTCGGAAAGTAGTTGAACTACGGATTTTTATCGTGCAAGAAAAAATTCTGTCAGCCCCAGCTGGGTTTGAACCCACCGACATCGGATCCTGAGATGAGTAACTAACAGCATGACCCCTGAGGTCAAAGTTTTTAATCAAAGCCTGCAAAAAACACTTACCTTTTCTTGCTTCCTTTACATATCTACTTTAACAAATAATCTTTCATTTAAAATTAAAAGTCAAAAAGTCGAAGAAGGACCTTGATCATCAAATAAATATTTCCTCTTAACCATGTATCAGTTTAAAACGAAATAAAATAATGTAATTCGGCTATATGCATAATAGATATTTATTTTAAATTTTAATCGTTTCAGATCTCTGAATAGCCGATTACTCACAGATCGAAAGGAATATTGACTTCAAATACCCGCTCAATAAATAAATTCTATAACCGACCAATAACAGCTTATGACTGCAGATAGCACGATGATATTTTGGCCTGCAGCTGGCAAACAGCAGCTGCATCAATGCAGCTGAATCTGGCATTGTAACTTACAAATAAATAATATTTCAGAAGGTTTTAGATCCAACACACTTAAAGGATTCTCACTTGAGGTGGGATTCTTGAATTTATTGAATCCTGAAGAAGATTTGTGTCGAGGATTCCGTATCTTGCCAGTTAAGGCTATACGCTTATTTACTAATTACGCTAATGGTTTTAGTAATAAAGAAGGCTATATTTATATGAAGTACACCCGCATTTGGGTGGAGGGAGGGTGGAAAACCATTTAATATAAACATCCTCAATACACTCATCTGGGATTTTAACACCGATTTCCCCGTAAACGGGAATCTAGTCACTGCGAGAAAAAGGCCTTATACCATCCGTGTATATTTACACAAATGAGGCAGGTACAAGGGAGGTATATTTGTTTATTTAATTGTACCACCATTCACGTGTTGAGAAACATTTAGGGTAAAAAACACGCAACCATTATATGGACTCAATCCACCATGTCACTGGAAAACCAGACTAGGTGAGGTTAACGTCTTAGCCTACATGACCACTGATGTGTGTTATTAAAAAAAAATATATCGGATAAAGCACATGTCCTATCTGTGAATATAAATAGACATCTAACAGCAGGATATAAGAGAAGGGGCAGGGGTAAGCCATACTGGTATAAAGAAGGGAAGATATTACCGAGAAGTGTAATCTGGTTCATAAAAATGATGTACTGCCCGTTTACGGAAAGCGTATTATATTCATTCACTTCCATAACTTGGGAAATTTTCTTTTCTTGTTCTAGTAACTCAGGTGATGTCTTGGGTGTCGTGAATGTTTTACAAAATAAGTTTTGAATAATATATTATAATGAGGAAATAAAATAGGATAAAGTAATCTTGATTCATAGTTCGTTCATTTGTCCACTCATGGCGATTTTTTTTGATCACCTCGTCTTACAACCTGTTCAGCTTTTACATATATAATAACTACACTAATTGATTAGGGATGAAGAAGAGGAAGTATTTTAGATATCATCCACCCGCATTTGATTGGAAGGAATCTGGGAAACTATTTGATAGTTACTTCTTTATTTTATTAAAAAATCTACGTAACACTGGCAGCATAATTGTTCAAATATAGTGAATGAAAATTAGTATGATTGTTGGTAAAGTTTTGTTTTCATCAGTTCTTAAATATTAGGTTTGATATTTTAAAGAGCACATGGCAAATCGCTTTCAACAACACTGTTTAAAATTCTATGAGAGTCAAGAGTTGAGAATTTGGTGGTGTTGCACTTGGCCGTAATAATAGCTTAGGGTGGTGGTTGGTTATAAGGGTTGGGGTGCGAATCCGAGGCTTGCGGGCTCGAAAATAAACACTTGCGTTTACACGTCTTAAATCTGGCTGGTCACCTAAAAGATGAATTATTACAATTGGTGGATAAAGTTGCCAATACTACAATAAAAAATTATCATACTTAATATGGAAAAGTGTTTGAAATAAAAATGTCTTAAATTTAAAAATCAGCTAATTATAATTGATTTCCAAATGGTTTCATAACCCCTTAGGAGGACAAACCACTAATATAAGATAACAACTCAATAAATATTAATCTGTTCAAATATAATTTTTTGGGGGTTAATCTACAGTTTTTTTAGATACTATCTGCCTTATATATTCACTTGATTCTTAGGCACACATTCATTAGAACCCCACATCGCACATTTACCATTCAGTGAACTATGACAAAATCAAGTTAACAGAAAATTTCAGTAGCCAAGCCATGGAATTCTAGATTAGTAATTAATTAAGCCTGGATATGTATGACATATTTTCTTAAAACAAAAATCCGAAAAAATGCTTTCTACAGCTAGTTCTTTACTTAGGGTTTTTAGATAAAACATTTTGTTTTTTCATAATGTGTTTTAGTCAGTTTTAGGCAACTATGTACAGTAAGTAAATTTCTAATAATAAAGATTTAAGAAAAAGATCAACAACTACTCAAAGATACTTTTTTTCACCATACTGTTGTTTGAATGAGAATATAGTGTGTGCTTCTTATTAAATATTTATACTATCCACTTGCGAGGTTAGAAAATCAACCTTTCCGGGGAATAACTGACACTAAGATGGAAAAGGATGAGTTGGGTTGCTTCTGAAGCAGGTAATGGGAAATTAATATTTACATCAAGCAAACGATTTTTATTTCGTTTATATATATATATATAATTTCCAAGTGTATGATTTAATCAAGTGAATTCTATAAAAATTTGTTCATATATATTGGTATTTTTTTAAAATCAATTTTAAAATGTTTAAAGCAATTTTATAGGAAAAAATTATATATTTTTAGGTCATCAAAGTCCAAGCCCTGTTAGTAGGTTAGTATAGCAAATTAACTAAAGTTCCGGGCATATATTTCAATGAAATGTTTGTGTAAAGTTCATCTGGTGAACTAGGAGAAGTTGAAGTGGCACAGAAGGGAGCTAGCTATCCATTTGGAAGTTATAACTCCTGGCTTAGGAAATATAGCACGAGAGATATGGTTATTCGTAACATCTGTTTAGAGACGAGCCTTAATTTTTTACATAACTTTAGACTCATTGATCTAAATAAAGGGTTGTCATAAATCAATAAGTTTAAATAGTAGGAAACGGATAAGAATGCAGTTGAAAAAAAAAGTTATCTTAGTATCCAAGATTGATAAAATTGTATATACATATATATAAACATACATACACACCTAATCAAACCGTTCCCTTACGGGGTAGGCAAGAAACTCTGCATATAGCTCAAAAAACAAAATCTCAGTACTTAATCATCACTAACTTTCTCCACACTTCCCTATCCTTGCATACTCCCTTCGCTCTAACAATATCCATACAGCGAGTCATACATGCTCTTTTATTCTCATCATTCATAATGTCTCTCTTGTTCACACATACGTCTACAACATTGAACCACGTTTTAGATGGTACATCCTTTTGATCCACACAATTTTCAATCTTATATTTGTTTTGTCACTCAATCCACACTTATTCGCTCAAAATTTTCAAACCAATGTAAGACGCTTCTTTCACATTTACCTATTGGACTTCCTTTCATATCGCACTTTTTTTACAGCACCCATCCATTACTGACTTTGCACATACGAGTTTTTCTATTATTATTATTATTATTATTATTAGCAGCACCGCGTCTTACTACCCGTTCGAGTTATACGCACTTACGCTAATGTGTAATGGTAGGGTGGTTGTGAGATGAAATGGAGGACTTACAGTTTAACGTGGAATCCGAACCACGGTGGAGGCCTGGCGTTCCACACATTCACAAGCTGTGATTAATACACGTATTGTCAGAGGTGAAAGAAGGGTTTGGCAAACAGATAAATCTGTGCCGGGAGCGAGGATTGAACGCCGGAACCCAGCACAGAAGTCTGACACCTTACCCCTAGACCCCCAGGTCACCTTCTAACACCGTGTTCATTATTTTATTTTATAGATATTGATATAACCTAGAAAAAGAAACAAATGCAGATCACATGATTTCACGTGTTTATGTTTTAAGTTTAACACTTATGTTTTAATTGCACCAATGGAGTAATAATGAGGCAGGCATAATTTTGAAGAAATGTATCCGCATTTGTGTGGAGGGATTGTTGAAAATAATTCCGGGAAACCCATTCTCAGTACACCCAAGCGAGATTTGAACCTCGATATCTTCCCGTAATCAGCAATATAGTCTCTACTGCGAGAGTAATGCGTTAGACCATGCAGCCACCGAAGCGGCTCTTACTTAGAGAATTGAGCTGTTTAAGGTTATTTTTTTACGAGATCCGACTATACGTCTAGATTCTTCCCCCTGGAGACCTTACTGATCCTTTTGCCGGTTGGAGGGACTTTAGTGTCCCATTATTTCGCAAACAGGGTAAGGTATCGTAGTGAGGACGAGACTTAAGATATACCATTAACTAAGGGCGCGCAGGATTGTTTTCCTCGGATTTTCGGTCAAAGTGGATGACATCCATTTGATCCTGAAAAGATATGAAAAGAGGTTGGGGGAAGCTTTGTTCAATAAAACTACTGCTCGCATCGGATGACACGGAGAATAAATGTCTTGCTCGTCTAGTTTGCGTTGTCGTTGACGTGGAGGTTGGGTTTCTAATCCCGGACGGGTGTTTTACTTATTTTTTCCTTAATGTTCTCCCACTCTCCTTTCACGCAACTGAGGGTTCATTTCCTCTAAATTCTACCTTCATCATCATCACCATATCAGCCTAATTGAAATGCGTATAATACAATTGGGTTGTATGATGTGCTGGTAAATAAATAAAATACTATTTTTTTTATAAAACTATAAATAAACTTATTTTGGGAACAAAGGGAACAAGAGTTTAAGTTTACCCACCTCGGTGGCCGAATGGTTTAAGGAGTCACTCTAGTGCTAAACAGTTCTGCTTATGACTGGAAGATTGGGGATCGAATTCCAGTTGGGTTTATTGTGTATTTTCCTTAATGATTTCCCAATTTCCTTCCTCTAAAATGCTTCCTTCCTCATCCCTACCGCATTAGCTTAGTTATTATCATAAATGCATACAATCTGAATAGGTAGTAAGATTGTTTAAATATATAAAATACAATAAGTTTAATTTTCTATACAAACTGACCGAGAAAGTTCTTAAATATTTGTCAAGGCATTGCAGAATTTTAGCAAGAGCCTATTTTAAAAATAAAATGTTGTAATGCCGCTATTCTCATGACAAATATAAAACAAAAATTCAGATCCGCTCTTGAGAAAATTAAATTAAACCTTTATACTGAAGTAACCTTTTATTTATTTTGCACAGAACCCTCTTTTTATTAAGATTGTAAAAACACGGACCTCAGGTCTGAGGTGGTCTAGAGAGAGCACAAGCTATTTCAAGTGAAAAATATGTTAAATGATTTTAGGTCTATATTTTTTCAAATACTTTAAAAAAGGTAAAGTTAGCTATGTCTCCTTTTTTTTTGTTGGGCTTAAAACATATTTAGAGAGTAGAAATCCTATCAAATGTTTCCATATGAACACGAACATGTAACAGGTTTTCCTGCTTTTTAAAAATTATGCTAAAAATGAAAAAAAAAGTGTCTACAAACTCACAATAAAAGCTGGAATTAAATTGATGCGAAGGTTTTCGTTTATTTACTGTCCTGTTCAGGCTACAACCACAGGTACTAATGTACTAATTACACTAACGTTTTAGGGAAGAGGAAGGTTCGATTCATATGAAGTGCATCCTCATTCACGTATAAAGAGTGTGTAAAACCATTAAAAATTACTTTCAGCACACCAGACAAAGATACAAACCTCTACCTTCCCATCATTGTCAGTTCAGTATATTGTCAGTGCGACTCCTTAGATCGGGGTTTGAAACCTAGGCGGATGTATTAAATGTGGTTTTCCCTAAATTGTCTTAGACCCCTACCTCCACGCAAGTGCTGATACACTTCCTATAAATACAACATTACTCATCCCTAATAAACTATCGTAATTAGTACGTATGCGTGTAAACCCGAACGAGTAATAGGAAGTGCTAACAAAAAATCACGTGATAGGGTACGTATTAGGCATATAGGTTTTTATAAGAAATGCGCCCCCCGTATTTCAATAGAGGAAGATTAGGACACCCTTTAGGAAAAAAAACACTCGGTAGACCCGGGCTGGATTCGAAACCCTGATTTCCCCTTCATCAACCATCCAAACTAAAAGAGCCTGACATTTATTCCGACCGCTATGTTTTTAACACAAGAAATTGTGTTTTAGATTAAAAACTTTTGTGAACCAAATCGACACGTACGTGGACGGTCACCAGTCTCGTCTTGTCGGGTTCTCTTGTGATGTTGAGGTCGGGGTCTGACCCCTATATCGTTTAACTGGGGTAGTATCAACTTCGGCGGTCACGTGGTCTAACGCGATAATCTCATGTTTAACTAGACTGCCAAAGACGGGGAAATCAGGGTTCAATCCCTGTCAGGTACACTGAGGGTAGTTTTCCTAAATAGTTTTTCACTCTCTCCACCCACGCAAATGCGGGTGTATTTCCTCTAAATTTAACCTCCAAATCTTAGTACATTAATTAAATTAGTACACAGGTGAATAGCCTCAACAGGAAGTAGGACATGGTGCTAAAATCCCTGAGGTAGTGTTTCCTACTCTTGTTTTCTACGAAAATGTGGGTACACTTCCTATAAATTCCACCTTATTCGCACTAAACTATTCTGCGTGGATATTCGATTAGTCCCGACGAGTTATAAGACACAAAGAAAAAATTGATTCACATAAATCAGACCAAATATTTTCTCAAACATTTGAGATTACACATATAAACATGATGTTTAATACAATTTTACACTTTATTAGACTATACATAAAAAAAAGAAGGCTGTTGTAACAAAAAAAAACTAGTCAAT
This sequence comes from Timema douglasi, assembly GCA_901482245.1. Lineage (NCBI taxonomy): Eukaryota > Metazoa > Arthropoda > Insecta > Phasmatodea > Timematidae > Timema > Timema douglasi. Next base: position 18,134 of record CABEEJ010002625.1, on the reverse strand, counting down.
ATTTGAAGTAATGTTACTGTCAACGGCGGGCAAGGATATCAAGAAAAAGGTTTAANGGGAAGAAATTGGGAGTAACATGAATGAAATGGGGCCGCGCTAGAACAACGTAATGGCCCATTAGAAGCAGCCGATATCGGAACAAATGGTTTACACACAACAAGATTGCAACGTACCCTCAAAGCTTCAATGACGACAAGAGAAGAAAAAAAAAAATATATAAGGGGTGGTTTAACAGAGTTTACTTTTTGTGTAAGTCTCTCAAGAACATCGTGAATGAGAAAAGATAAGCTTAAAAGTTTTTTTTTGCTTAAAAAACTCTTCAACCCTCCCTGTTACCTTGCTTTCAAGAGTGGAAAACTGTAAAAAACAATCACCTCTTTTTTGTATTCTTTAAGGGGAGAACGAGTGTGCGTTAGGCTTTTGCAGGAACGTGTGTAAGTGGGGAGTACACGTGAAATAGTGTTTCTTGGGCAAACAGTCTTTATTTAAATGGAAAGAACGTATAGACTCCGGAGTTTTGATCCTTTTGGCTAAAGTGCATTTACCTAGATAGTGTATAGTCAGTTTATGGTAGAAAGATTTTTTATTATCATTATTTCGAACCGCGTCCTACTAACCGTACGGGTTATACGCTCTAAGTACTAATTACGCTAATGTTTTAGAAATTTGAAAGGTTGATTTAGAGGAAGTGACCCCACATTTACGTGGAGGAAAAGTGGAAAACTATTTAGGAAAAAACCACCTGACCGAGATTCGAAACTCAATATCCCAGTCATCAGCAGTCCAAAATTTCTGCGAAAGTATCGTGTTAAAACTCGTGGCCACCGAATCGGGTTATCGTTGTTGATTATATAAGCATACTAATTTTAAAGTAACTTAAATCTAAAACAGACAAAACACTCACCCACAAGTCATTAATTTTGAACCATAATTTGGATCTACCATCCAAAATAAGAGGGTTCAAAACTTCTAAAAAGAAAAAAAAATAGAAAATAAGAACAATTGAAAGAGTGGGCTGGGTGAGTGAACTGGTTATACCCGCTGGGTAAGCTAAAAGACACCCAGCGCACGCAATTTGGGATAGATGTGGGCAAGTGCTCACGGCCGTCCTCAGCGATCGATAAACACAGCCCAGAAGTATACCCTTATTGTGATTACTTCACAAGAATCAATTCAACTTAAAATAACCGAAGGATGATACTAGTATAAAGAGAAGGAACGAATATCACCGCCAATAGTAATTTATTATAATTACCCAAAAAAGGTTGGCAACAATGGATACAAGTATATTAACAGTTATACAAAATGCAACTTCTTTATAACATTTTCTTTTGGCGTCTTCATACCACTAGCGCTAGCTTTAAGAGCAACCTTCATCTCTCGCTACAAGAAATAACAATTAGGCATGAAGGCTAATACCCTATTATAATCTCAACCTAAGAATTAAACGTTAACATCAACAATTACTAACACCTAGTCAATATGCATTATTTATATCATTTTACCAGCCCCGAAAGAATGGGGAAGATATACAATTAAACCCTAGCTTATTTGTGTGAGCTGAGGCAAATATTAGATAACAACTTTGCTTTTAATTGGCCAACAACTCCCATTAGTCCTCATAACTCGGTTGCTATGGCAACTTCCCATCTAAACATATCACGCGCTGAAGGCGCCCAGCTATATATGTTCGGAGGTGAACATCCATATATTAACCTTACTAAAACTATCCTAACACAGTAAAAATTACATATAAACCTAGCAAGGTTTTATTAAGTTAAAGTCAACAGGCGATGTTGACGAATGACATAATTTATAATATATTTTAGTCTAATGCCAAATTTACCTATCTTTGATAAACAATTAAACAGAGTAAGGTTTTAAGGAACGAGTCCATTCAAATTAAAGCGCTAAACCTAACATGATAAATAGAGATAAAAATAGGAAACCACTAACTATAACTAATACACAATTTAAATTTGATACGCCCAAAATATAAAGTCCAAAGTGTCAGGCATCCCAACCCATTTATCTTTAACATTAATACGACGGTAAAATAGTAAACCATACACAAAAATATCCCAATAGTTAGAGAAAAGTCTCAAGTCCAGATATGTTATGCATTCAGCCAAGAGTAAAGTTTTTGTTTATACGCAGACATAGCTTGAAATGTCAATTAAAGCAAGTTTAAAACTTTTAAGATATTTCCAAGTAATACTAATCGAAGTGCCTAAAAGGAATTTTGAAAAGTCAGACATTTAACCCAAAAGGAATTTAGCTTACATTGTAGTTCGTCGCCATCACCAAATCAAGCGACCTTCACCGCCAGCCCAAGAGTGGCTCACAATTCACAGGGTTGATCTTTTATACGCACAAAACACAGCTTGCATCACATGGTGAGTAGGGGGGGCCAAAGAACGTAGATAGGGTGGAGAAGCTTCTAGAGTCCACTCGTAGCCAGTAGATTCTCGCTCGTAAACTCGGTGGAGTGTTACTTCTTTTCTTCTTATGGTCTTTGGACGAGTAGAATTGGCGTGAAGTTTTTTAGCGGGCACGCCTCAGTATTCGAAGGAAGGTCGTGATGTTCGGATGTGTGATGATAGGTGGCTGCAGTGTTTACCTGGGAATGGCCGTGGACGTCTTGGTAGAATTGGGTAAGTTTGCAGTATATTGTAATATTAGCTAGCGGCTAATGTTACAATTTATCAATCTGAAAGGTTAAGCCTCTTTTTCACCAATGATTAATTTTTCAGCTATCCTGATAATCGAGCTCGGGACCCCTAGCTAAACAAACAAACACGCTATCAAGGTGTCTTACTTTAATTTTTAATATTAGTATTTTTTATAAGTATTGGTAGTATCTATCAAAAGTGACAGATGCAGATTACATGACTTGACGTATGAATAAGTGAAAGAAGGTCCAGTAACCTTTCTAGTGTCAGTTAAGGCTCTACCTATAAAAAATGAACTTTTAAAGACAGGGTGGAAAAATATTTTCCTAGAGTACGTCATCACCACTTAAAGACCATTCGCCACAGGAGCGGTGTTAAGTGAAACCTAGCAGAAGATGTAAAAATGGTTTAAAGTAAATATAGCCTGTGGGAGACGGGGGAGATCAGGGTTCGTTCCCGGTCGGGTGCACTGAGGGTGGTTTTCCCTAAACGGTTTCCCCACTCTCTCTCCACGCAAATGCGGTTACACTTTCTCTCAATCAAACCTTCATAATCCTTAAACCATTAGCGTAATTAGTACATAGGCGTAAAACCTGCATGGTTAGTAAGATGGGGTGCTTTAAAAAATATATATATTTAAACAAATGGTTTGTTTGTAAAGATTTGACCGACAACAAATCAACGTAATTATGCTCTTGCTGATCATATGTCTTGGCGGATGTATACAGGAGAGTGAAACTGGGAACTTTTATTAGCTGTCACATACCTATATTCCTACTGTAGATGGGGCGTACCATTGTTTTGTTGCAATGGAGTATCGAGTCTCCTCCGAGGCTGGTTGTTTACGTTCAATCTCCCTATAGGATCGTTCGCAAGGATGTTTTGATTCACTTAGGACCTCCTGTCCTTTCATAGAAATTAACGGTGGGGTTTGAGTTCTTCGCGAAAACAGGCCAATACAGGCCAATACCTGTACAGCGCGCCCTTCCCCTCCCCCCAATCACAACCTCGTTAATATAGAGTAAGTACAATGAAAGGACTGGGGAAGACTTGGGACAAGAAATTTAGATGGCCCCCTTTTATGCAAAATAAATATAACTAGTTCCATTCTTTCAAATGACTTAATATTAAAAAAAATAAGATAAGTTTTCTTTAAATATTCTCATATCAAGAAAAAGTATTGTCATCGCGAAAATTTTTGACCTCTAGATTATGATGAGTATGCACATGTTAAGGAGATTTTACATTATTCTGTCTGTGGTCACATATATTAAAAAATCTTGGATTTTGTTCAACCTTTATATTTAGATGTTGTAGGGCAGTCAATACTTGCACTTTAATTTTTTTTACACTAGCCCTCAAATTAAGGGTATTTTGCTGATCATTAATTTTTTTTATTCCATATTTTTCTAAAATGTTTCCAACAATTATATTTAAAAAGTATATATTGGGAATGTTTGGCATGAAAAATAAAACTGTGTGTATATTTTTTGTTGTAAACTCGTGTAAGTGTGGTTTACTTACAAGCTTATTTTAAAATATATAATTTAAGAAATGGCTTTGGCGATTTGTTTGAAAATATGTGTATTTTAAACTTTTTACTAGAGATGGGTTGAATCCACCATTTCTTGAATCCGAATCTACATTTTATTTTTGAATCTCGAATCCGAATCGTAGCAAATCGTTATAAATTTTAATGATTTACAAATAGACCTACATTTCACAATTAGGCCTAAACTGTGAATTGAGATTTATTTCAATCGTGCTTTCAATTTTAATCAACCCCAACCACCCCTCACAAAATACAGGTTAAAATCCAGCCAAGTTAAACAATCTAGACTCATATTAATGTTTAAAAATTAAATCAATCAAAATTTGAGTGTCTTTTAGTTATTTTTAAAAGTGTTGTTAGAATGAGTTAAGTTTATAAAAAAAAACATGTGAACTAAACAGATTAGGCCTACTTATCCTTTGATCAACTTTAATCATCATTAAAGTATATTTTATTGTATTAAGATAGCAAAAATAAAAATACAAACGGATATGTTTAATAAAGATTAAAACATGTTTAACAACTAAACATACTTTGGAAATAGTTAACTCAATAATACCTAAGTTGTTTTATTATCTTTATATACATCCATTATCTATTTTCGCGTAGAAAACAAATATATTCGATTCTTGCGATGTATCGATTTATGAGAATACATTATATTTAAAGCACGAACATATTTTCGATTACAATATGTTCATTCCCATGTTATAAGGCAGGACTACGTTTGAATATTTCTACAATTACTTCAATAACATATTTAAAAAAATATTAAACTCCAAGATAAAATCAATTTAAAAACAAATAATGGATTAGCAAGTCGTTATTTGATCCTTAAAACTCGAAAGCGCTTACTAGGTGATCAGATTACCTGAATCGATTTTAAACAAACAATCGATATACGATACGATACGTAGGCCGGTAGAGATAAACAATTTTATCGCTGTCTGACTGTTGACAGTATTTATTTTTCATGAAACCCAACAAAATGTCTAACTTAAGAAGATTTTCCACGCCTAACGATTATTTTTATTTTTTAAAGAATATTTTATTAATGATTATCTCTTCTCTCCGACAAAATAAATATTACGGATTAAGTTGTGTTTTTCAAGTAGGCCTAACTAAGTAATTTTTGAATTCAAGATATTATGCTTTGTTTATGAGGGGAAAGATTCGATCATCGAATCCAGTTAAACACCGAATCCTTGAATCTCGAATACTTGCCAGGATTCGGTGGATTTGAAGATTCGAAGATTCGAGTGGCCCATCTCTACTTTTTACATTATGAATAGTTGAATAAAATAGATCTATTTCTTTCTTATGAAGAAATCATTTAATAACAAAATGATGTTTGAAAAAATATATATTTTATTCAAAATTAATATATGGAGACTATTTCACATGACAGTATATGTTTTTTTGTTTTTATAAAATAAATAAATTTAAGGGTAATTTACTTGAGATGAATTTTCAGTACATTTGAAATATTTTAAAATGACCTGTAAGATCGAGTACAACATGCGTTTCTGGGAATAGGCTAGTATTTCATGATAGAAGAGTTTATAAGTTTAGTTTTTACCAATAAAAATCATTAATGGTAGCTTACATTATTTTATTTTTTATTTATCTATATTCCATGCCTTAATACACTACATAATAAAGTGTGTGTGATTGTGTAATACCATTTATTTTAATCATTCATTATTTTTATCTTTGCATTTTTAGCCTCATTTAAAAGAACGCCAGAGTTTTTTTAACACACCCCTAGGGGAGTTAAGGCTCTCCTGCCTTTTTTTAATCCCTCGTCTGGTCCAGTTAAAGCTTCTTGGCCTTAAAATAGCTGGACAATCTTAATGGAACGTCTACTGTGGAGAAAACTTGATGGGAAAAATTATAAGTACTGTATATCCATTTAAAGGCTGATAAATTTCAGTAAAAGTTTCATTGAGTTAAAAACGTTGAAAAATCTTGATAGAATTTCTAGCTCAATCAAAGCTTGGTTAAGTTACTGAACTAGTTAAAGTTTCTACCCAAGTAAAATCTTCATGTGGCTAAAATCCCAGAAAGTCTACCTCAGTAAGAGCTTAATGAAATTTCTTCCACCCCAGTTAAAGCTTAGGTTTTTACCCAAAATATTATTATTATCACCACGTCTTACTAACCGTTTGGGTTGTACACACTTACGCTAATATGTAATGGTAGGGTGATTGTGAGATGAAATGGAGGACCTACAATATAACGTGGGATCCGATCCATGGTGGAGGCCTGGCATTCCATACATTCACAAGTTGTGATTAATACACGTTTTGTCAGAGGCGAAAGAAGGGTTTGGTAATCAGATAAATCTGTACCGAGATTAAAGATTGAACCCTGGACCCCCAGCACAGGGGTCTGACACCTTACGCCTAGACCGCCAGGTCACTTTATGGTTAAAATATAAAAGCTTCATGTTAAAATCGCATTTACATCCCACGTTATTTTTAATTCAAACTAAGCCCTTCCCCAGTTAACTAATATATGTTATTTCTTTGTTAAAACTTTTTGGAATTTTTACCCCAGTTAAAGCTTGATGAAGTTTGTACCCCGGTAAAAGCTTCATTGGGTTGCTACTCAATTTAAAAAAATATAGCCAGTCTGAAAGGAAACGTCAGCTTTCCTTCCTTAGGACGATACCTTCATCATCATTATTCTTGAAATGTCTCCAATTAACGCTAACGAAGTAATTTTACACGGAAGGTCTATAAAACTCAGCTCCTCTTCGCTTAGCACTATTCAAATGTTTGCTTAAAGGAAGGGTATTTTCTGAATAATGATGTGTCCTTAAAAAAAGATTAAATCTTTATCTTTTATTCTTTCCAGCATATATAATGCATGTGTGGTTTTAAGTAAGGAAAGCTAGTGCTGATCTACATTACCTTATGCAACACTCATTCCTTATTTATGATTTCAGATAAATAATGTTAGGGCTAGTCTATAATTTATTCTTTAGCCCACAGTATACAAATGTGATTAGTACAAATATAGAGTGCTTGAGTTAGTCTACTATTTACTTTTAAGCAAATAGTCTACACAAGAAGTTTGAAATGTAGGATGTTAGGACTAGTCCACAGACTATTCTCTAACACAGTCTACACATGTGGTTTAAGATGTAGTGTTAGGGTTAATTTATAAATCTCAAACCTACTGAAATTTTAATTTTAGGGATCATCTACTATTTATATTTTCAACATACAATCTGCACATGTGATTCAAGTGTTGTCCTAGTCTACAATCTATACAAGTACCAAGATTTTAACTATTAGGACTAGTCTACCATTTATTTTTTGACATGCAGCATACACGTGTGGTAACGTCTAAAAAGTTACAACTAGTATACAAATGTCTTCAACACAGTATACACATGTGGTTTGAGTAGTAAGTGCCGGTCTAGAATTTATTCCCTAATACTGCGTCCAAATGTGGTTACATAAATACTCCAGGTAAAATATTTATTTTATTTAGCACCGCGTCTTACTACCCGTTCGGGTTATACGCTTTAAGTACTAATTAAGCTAATGGATTAGGAATTGGGAAGGTTTTAATTAGAGGAAGTGAACCCTCATTTGCGTGAAGGGGGAGTGGAAAACCATTCAGGAAAAACCACTCCCAGTTCACCCGACCGAGATTCGAACCTCGATCTCCCCGTCCTCAGCAGTCGAGCTCAACACGACAAGCGCGTTAGCCAACTACGCCACCGAGGCGGGTCCAGGTAAAATAATACATTTTCCAAGTATTTTTCTTATCAGCGCGTATTCATAACCGTTTGAATTGTACGCATGTGTGGTAATCACACTAATGGGCTAAGGATAAGAAAGGTTGGATCAAGAAGAAGCGTACCTGCATTTGCTTGAAGAGAAAAAAAAACCTTTAGTAATTCTGGTTGGAATTAGAAGACCAAGTTTTCCCTAATAGGTTAATAAGACTATATGAGCTTGACGTATGGTCCGCGTGCCCACCGATGCTAGAGGGTTTTGCGTGCACCGCGTTTTACTTACCATTCATGGTAACCGCGTATTTATAGTAATGAAGTAGAATTGATGAAGGTAGAATTTAGAGTGAGTGTATCTACATTTATGTTGAGAGAGAGTGGGAAACTATTTAGGAAAAATTCCCCCTCATTAAAACGAACCGGGGGGCTAACCCAAACCTCCCCATCACAAGTATCTCAGTTTATTTTGAAATTGCTTATTCAGATCATTGAACCACTGATGCGATCTTAGAATAAATTAAAGCTTTAAAATGGAAAAAACTTATTTTTACATTTTATATAACTTTCCCAGTTATACTGACCACGTTTGTCATCTAGTGGTCAGTTCCTGTCCCGGGTTCAAACCCAGGCTCTTCAAAATTTATCTGTGAAGCAGTGAGTTTGGAACGGGGTCAAACTCAATCCCATCATGACAAATGAGGAGCTACTTGAACAAAGAAGTGGCAGCTCCGGTTTAGAAAAGTGAGATTAATAGCCTTATGGTTTGTTGCGATGACCAAATGACACCATATATACATGAAAGTTAGAACTATCTTCGTCAACAGATGGCGTGGTATATGGCTCGATTGTGAGCTGACGCCATGGAGGTTTTTTTTTAAATCCCAGGTGGACCAGTTTTCCTAAACTACAACTTAGTAGTTTCACTCTTAGTCCTAATCTTACTATGTTATGGTACCTCTTGTATTTCATGTTTACGAGAATATTAGGCTTAGCTTTCTCGGTTATAGCGCAATATTTTTTGGGATATCACTAATATTCTAGAGGCTCTCTCTTTTTTAATCTCCCAAGCAATGCATGTCGGGGGGCCAGACGAGTAAACTTACAAATAGCTCCTGTTTACAGAAAGTATTTTGTTCTCACAACCAAAGGTGGGTTTACACTCTTGTTAAGAGAGTGGATTATTTCCACACAGCGTCTTATATTCAGTCCGTATTTAACGACACCAAGGGGGGTAGGGATGAGTGAAATAGACATTATCAGGAAGTTTACTCGCACTAGCTTGGAGAGAGATTGAGAAAACAATTTAAGAAAAAGACACGCTTCGGTGGCCATGTGGTCTATATAGTCACTTTCTCAGTAGCTTAGACTGCAGATGAAGGGGAGATAGATTTTAGAGTTATTTGTAAAATATTTTACGTTTTATAAATATCAGTGATCAGTTAACTACCCATAAATGAGTTTTAACCCCAAATACAATAACTACACATCGTTATTTGTAATACGACACAATTTCAAGATAAACATATTGAACCAAAATTGTTACAGCTATTTTCTAAATATTTAAAGTTTTCAAAAAGGTTCCACTCAGTAAACCACTAAACGAATTTTTGTTCCCATTTCAGTGGCCGCATGGTCTAAGGCATCATTCTCGTAATTGACTAGACTACTGAAGACGGGTAGATCGCGATCCCGGCCGGGTGTATTGAGAGTAGTTTTTCCTAAATGGTTTCCCAACTTTCTCTCCTCACCAACGTGGGTTAAACTTCCTCTAAATTCAACCTCCCTCATCCTTACCCAATTCGAGTAATCACAATTAGTACTATAACCTGAACAGGTAGTAAGAAGCGGTGATAAAAAGAAACCACTGATAGCTTCTATTATTAGTCTCACTAACCCTGAAACAGTTCGAACCTTGGCTCCCTTTGATAAGACCACGAAATACCGACTGTCAGCGGGACGCAACGATCTGATACGGGTGAGTATCGCCCCCGTGGTCGCGTAGAGGATACTATGGATCCCGACTAAACCACCGCGTTCAAGATAAAGCGCCCGGGGATACGTATATGAAGATATCTTCCCCAAGTATGGACCCGCCTTAACAAACAGGATGGGATCTTCTCCATCCTCCCTTTAGTCCGAGCGGAGGGAGCTCTCTAAAGCAGAGTAACGCTCGTAAGAGTTTATCCTTTACAAACAAGTATGGACGGTAGCGTCAAGCCCAATATTACTACAGCGGCCATTTGACTGGGAGTGTGTCGAGTAGCTGCCAGTCAGGCTAGATAGAATGAAGCTTGCTTCAAACAGGAGGGATACAGAATAAATGTAACTATCAAGCCCCATCCACAGAGTCCATAGGCTCCACATCCTTATACTCCATAAGTACTTAAGGTGCGTTAGAAGGGAGCGCGAGTATTTTTACAGAATATATAATTTTTGGTTAAAATAAATCAAATATGTCTCCAGTAGCAACGTAGAGTTTAGTTTTATGCACATGCTGATATCAACAGATCTTGAATATCTGTCAAGGGTGTCCTAGAATTTTGTCGAAACTTTTTAAAAAAAGATAAAAAAGTTTTGACAAAATTCTAGGACACCCTTGACAGATATTTAAGATCTGATGATACTGGCATGTGCAGAAAGCTAAACTCTACGTTGCTACTGGAGATATATTTGATTTATTTTAACCAAAAATTATGTATTCTATAAAAACTGTAAAAATACTCGCTCTCCCTTCTGCCACACCTTAATGGTCCTTAGAAATGGAAATCGCGTCTAAACAATCGGTATCGTTAATTACGTGATCGTGCCAACCAATGAGAAAGTTGGAAACAAATATCTCTTCTAAAGAACATTTTCAAGAGCTAGTTGCAAACAGACGATATTTCAGTTAAAAAATTATTAAAACAGGTAAATACCCAACATATTTTGATAAAACATCCAGGATAGTCTAAATTTGAAAGGTAGTTAAATTACAGTCACAAAAAATATATTTAAAATACGAGCCAGGTAGTTTAATTGCTATTAAAATGCAACTGGTGCTTTCTTTTCGATGCGCGCAAATGTTTACTTTAGTGTGATTGGCAGTCCTTAGCAGTCCGTGACGACTAGTCCTTAATGTGTTCAAGGAAAGTCATCAATTACGGAGTGATAAGGACTAAGGAATTAAGGATAAGGACTCTGTAGACAGTTTACTCTGTTACTGTGGAGTCGATCTCTTACGTAGTACTACGCACGCGGGGTTCAAATCCAGGTAGGGCCTAGGTGGTTAGATTTTTACTAAGTGGTTTCCCACTCTCCTTCCACGCAAATTAGACAGATTACCTCTAAAATACCCAATTCCTCATTAGCCTAATAGCCCATTAGAGTGATTATTATACATGCCTATAACCATAATAGTTAGTAAAACACGGTGATAAAAAACATAGGAATGAAGAATTTAGAGGAAACTTATCAAAATCTGCTTGAAATAAGATTAGGCAACCATTTAAGGAAAGACCACACTAACTACAGCTGACCGGTATTCGAACCCCGATCTCCCCATCAAGGGTAGTCCAGTCTATTGCGAGAGTGACGCTTTAGACCGTGCAAACACAGATGTATCTGAATATCTACATTAGTGGGGTAGCGATCAGGAAGATAAAACTTTAGAAGAGGTTTTATCTGCATTTTCAAAGAGGAAGAGTGATATATAACGGGTGTATACTATTACATCGCATGTCCATTACATCGCGTTTTAGGAACAAATAAATTGCAGGTCCATCACGTCGCATTTCCCCCACCTATCTATACACAGCTAACCCTACTTTGAAGTACAACCAATAGGACTGAAGGGGCGTATATATACAATTACATCGCAAGTCCATTACATTGCATATCCATTACGTCGCATTTCCCCCACCTATGTAATGGACTTGCGATGTAATGGTGCCCACCCAACTAACTCATGAACATACCAAGTTAAATAATTCTATTTACATACGGTGCAAAAAAAAAATACAAAGTGACAAATTAGAAATATAACATTTTTAAGTCTTGTTGTTATTATTATTATTATTATTATTATTAGCACCACGTCTTACTACCCGTTCGGGCTATACGCAATTACGCTAATGTGTAATGGTAGGGTGATTGTGAGATGAAATGGAGGAACTACAGTTTAACGTGGAATCCGAACCACGGTGGAGGCCTGGCATTCCCCACATTCACAAGATGTCTTGTCAGAGGTGAAGGAAGGGTTTGGTGATCAGATAAATCTGTGCCGGGGCCGAGGATTGAACCCCGGCCGCCAGCGCAGAAGTCTGACACCTTACCCCTAGACCTCCAGGTCACCTCTTAAATCTTGTTAAAGAAAGGAAAGAGAATTGGCAGTTCCTTCCGAAGGTATTTACAAACATGTCAGGTGACCTGGAGGTCTAGGGGTAAGGTGTTGGACTTCTTGGTTGGGGGTCCGAGGTTCAATCCTCGTTACCTGCACAGATTTATCAGGTTGCCAAACCTTTCCTTCACCTCTGATAAGACGTGTATTAATCACAGTTTGTGAATGTGGGAAATGCCAGGCCTCCAATGTGGTTCGGAATCCACGTTAAACTGTAGGTCCACCATTTCATCTTACAATCACCTTACACATTAGCGTAAGTGCGTATAGACCGAATGGGTAGTAAGACGCGGTGATAATAATAATAATATACACATGTCAGATAAGCTCTACACTTGATATAATTGCTGAGGTAACTGCATGATTGCTATTGGGAGACAGCGTTGTCATTCTCTTGATTTCGTGTGATCAAACTCCCCACAAATATAATACAAGTTTCACAACGCTGTTTAGTCGAGGTTGCCAGTAGCTCCTTCTTACACTAGCACACCACCTTCAGACATAATTGAAAGCGAAAAGATTTGGCAACAGTTGACCAAGAGACAGAGAGTGAAGATAAGGCTTTTTTCCATAAGACCTGTAGATACCACAGCAATGATATTAGGTATAGCACAAGTAAAAAGTTTGTTCAGCGTAGGAATTGTTTTCTGAAAGGCCTTTTTCCTTGCCAGAAATCTATTATATAGTAGGATATTGGTAGGAAAAAAGACCTTTCAGAGAGTATTTCCTACCGTGAATGAAGTATAGGTCCACAATGTCTGGTCACCAACGCTTTACCCCCCTCCCACTCCCCCGTATTGCCAACACATGCTACAACCACTACCAAAACGTTATAGCCTCACAAGGTCTTTCTGATTCTTCAGAGCTACTTGCTTGTAGAATGGTGTTAACTCGCGTTGAGCACACAGCTCGTGAAAATGTAGTCTTCATCCCAGACCAGCCCATACAGAGGTCGATCTAAAGGCTAAATACTGGGGGATTTAGTCCCAGACCAGCTGGGAAAATGTTCCAAAAGTTGGACAAAAGGCAATGAGTTGAATTCACTTCATGGTGTGTTCCTCAACGATAGGAAGAGCAAGTGGACAACTTGGCCACCACCCTTTCACCATTAAGGGTGGTTTAAGGCGTAGGATGGGGGCGTACAGTTGGGACTAATCCAAGCTCTTATATCTCTCTATACGAAATAACCGTGAGGAAGATATATTCCATTCACATTTATTTATTATCCTTAAGGCAGCCGCCTGAGTCAGCAAGAAAGTAATGCCTTCCATCAGGTCGCATGGCTTAAATTACAATGCTCTTTGTCATTTTCTGAAACTACTTCTATATTCTGTCTAAACTTATACACCCTTTCACACTTCATCTACAACCACCCTTTGTCATGTAAATAAGAGAGAGGTTTAATAAAACTTCGTAGCTTCTATCCCAAGGTTAAGAGCAAAACTCGCAGATATTTCTAAAATTCATCAAAAAATCACTGTATTCATGGTAATGTCACAATTTCACACTTTTTTTTTCTATTAATAAATGTCAATACTCTTTAAGGGGAAAAAAAGAGTCATTTTGGAATCTCAACTTAATTTTGGCACAAACCATATTTTGAACCAACTCATAGTTGAAATAAATAATGCGTTAGAGATGAATGTCTGTGCGGTGAAATCTCGCTTACCGAAGAGGCCTCCTTAAAAGTTTACTTTAGTGACACATTGGTTAACGTAAATTACGGTTCAATATCTTTACAACATATTTCGCCCAAACAAATAATATTGCTCTAGTAGATGCATTTAGTTAAATTTTCTACAGAAAGTAATTTTTACAGTTCTTGAATATTTGTCATGGGCAATGCGGAAATTAAACATAAAATTTTCTCCTCGCTTGTAAAAAAAATATTCAAATGTCACTTTATTTATAATAATTATAAAATATCTGTTGAGATTAATTTATGTGTAAATTTAAACTAAACTTATTTAGTGAAGCCATAGTTAATTTAGTTTGTCCACAGCTATTTTTATTTTTAAATTTTAATGTTTATGCACCTACACGTAGGGTTCTAAGACTATCTCAAACTATTTAATATTTTATTAAAATACATTTTATACAGTCACGTTTTTCCTTAAATTATTTAACATGGTATTCTTTTAGAAGCAGATGAGTTAATTTAATTTCAAATAAATATTGTTCATAAGGATTTTTTTTTATGAAATTGTATCTTACAACTATATAGGCCTATATATTTTATATTTATTTACGGTCTTGAATATAGTTAAAAACATTAACATTTTTAACATTTTTTTTCAATGAGAATAATTAGTAATATAAAGTTAAATTTCAAGAAACCAAATTGAGTGACGCATAAGTGTTTCATAATTTAATATATCCATAAATAAATTTTTTAACCATTTATTTTTATCATCGCGTCTTACTATCTGTTCAGGGTGTACTCATATGATAATTACTCGAATGGGGTACTCTAATAGGGTAGGTATGAGGAAGGAAACATTTTATAGGTAATATATATGAATTTGCGTGGACGAAGAGTGGGAAACCATTTAGGAAAAACCAACCTCAGACGAGACAGGAATTTGAAACCCATCTCCCGGTCGTCAGCAGGCCAGTCTAACAAAAGACTAACCATTCGTCCACTTAATGAAGACCTTTTTTTTTTTATTGATTTATCACTTTTCCTCCAAGAAAATTCATTGCTATCCGCATGTTTTAACTAATTGGATAGAGATAAGGAAGGTTAAATTTGTATGAAATGTGCCCGCATCTGCATGAAGGGGGAACTAGGAACCTTTTAGGGAATAAACACCCTCAATACGGATCTCCTTGTCACCGTAAATACGGTCTAATTCTATCCTAAAAATTAAAATTAATCCAATTTAGACTGCTGCGCTGGTGATATCACAAATAACGCTAGCCAGTTCTAATCCTCTTTCCCAATAAAACCAAATGTATTGCTACTCAAAGGCTATTTAATTCCCGGGTTTTTGATTTACTTCCCCTCTCTGTTGCTCACTCAAAAGAGCTGTAGTATATTTACGCTGATTGTAATATGGATTTTATCCGATCCCATGTCTACACAATTTGTGTTAGTAATTTTAGATTACACTCTTCTACGAAATATTAATTGTAGATAGTGTTTGTTTTATACAAATATGATCTAATTCCGCAAGCTTTAAAATATAAAATATACGTAAACAAGATGTATTGGAAATATTTTTCCTCATGAAATGCATTAGTTAAGAATCGGTTTACAACGTTTGTTCAAAATTCAGTTATTTATCCACGATTAGGTTTTCTACAATTTACGAATTAATACAACCTAAAGTTTTTATATATCTTTCAAATTAAGTATTCTACATATGATTTTATTTTGTAATCTCTTTGACACAGATAAAATATATAAAAAAACACTTTGGTGATCACATGATTTAAGGCACCACTCTTGCAATAAACTAGACTGCCGATAATGGAGATATCGGGGTTCAAGTCCCTGTCAACTGTATTTATAGTTTTTCTTAAAAGGTGTTCCACTCCCTCCAAACGCGGGTGCACTTCATTTAAATTATACCTTCATAATCTCTATAACACTAACGCAGTTATAAATATGCGTTTAGCCCGAAAGGATGGCAAGACCTGGGCTGTATCCGAATAGTCACGAACGATACCTATGCAGTCTTCTCGAGGTCTTGGTCACCATGGATACGGAGACCACCAGCCGTGTGTTGTTATCACAGTGTCGGTTGCGGTGTTTGACTGGCAATTGTTTTAGTACTTTCATTTCGTTTGCTAGAGCACTGACTTACGTTTTCCGCCATTTTAAACAAGGTTGTTGCCTTTTGAATATTTTGATGCAGTCTTCGTACTGAACAGCGCGAGAAGTGTAAACTCATCTGACAGCATCAAGTCTAAAGCTGATAAACACATAACACTAAGCTAAGCCATGGTCTCGCTTTTCCCTCCCAAATTCAGTGCTGTTTCTTTCTGGTCTGCTCCAGTGAAGTTTAGTTATGATTGTGTTCCCCAAAATGTCTTGTTTAAGTTCAGGTGATAGTGCCAAGGAAGAGAAGATGCTGCTGTTTTAGAAGATGAAGGAAATTTAGAAGGTTGAATGAGGTCCGACTTGTTCGATTAATGCTTCCACTTTAATATAAATACATTTATTAAAAATAAAACCTAAATATAATATTACTTAAATACACGCGAAACAAACTGAAAACAAAACATCAACACTTCTTTAGTTATTTTCACCAAACCAGCACTGCGTCTGTTACAACATGGAGCCCAAGTCACGTTATGCGCATGCGCAATGTAAGATTGCTCAAGATGGGAGAGGGTAAAATTGCAATAGGAAAAAAATATAGCTTGGCGTAGCAAGGCTTAGCTTAGCTTTCTGAATGAACTAGCACATTTAAATACATGGTCCTCTATTTCTCTAAGGAGTTAGCAGAGCAAATCTTAGCTTAGCTTAGCGTCCTGTGTGAATTGACCTAAAACTCAACGGTCAGACTAGGAAGTCTTGGACTATTCAGATACAACCCTGATAATATCGAAAATTTAATATATATTCCCATATTCTTTAGAAGTGTTACCAAAAATGTCGCCAGTCTGATAACCTGTTCGAGATTATGGTCCAACAAACAAAAAATATACAAAATCCTCCAATTTTGAAAATTATAAACGGTAGTTCTAAATTTTAAATTAGTCCTTTTGGTAAATTAAGCAAATAAATAATCAGGCTTACCATAATATTTTCCCCTCAAACTGGGATACTTTAAGGGTTATTCTAGAAGAAAATCATAATGCAGAATCCTATTGGCATAAAAAGGGAAATTGGTTTAATATTTTTACGGGTTTCCCCCACCCCTTCTTCCCTTACCAATCCAAAGGATGTTTATGATGTAATTGGGGATACACATTTTTTTAAATGTATTTCCATTTAAAAGCTAAAAGCTAATTTTGATAATTTATTTAGATGTAAACTGAAGCCAAACTCACTGATAGAACTATACTTGCATTACAGAGAAAAGTATAAATGAAAATATGAAGTTATAAAACATAATATAATTTAGGTTAGGAGATTTAACGAAGTTTACTGTGTAAACAAACAAATTATCTGGTTGAAACAAATCGTATTTGTTACTTGCGTAAACCTTTTTTTTAGAAATGGTTTGCTATTTATCTTTTCATAAAACTCAGTGCAACTTATTTCAATGTTTATTTGGCAGTACATTAGGCATCTCACTGTTGATTCTGCTATTATTCCTTTTTCTTGAGACCATCTATTGCTCATTAGTGATAGCACCCTTTCATCAAGAGCGGAAGTGCCTGGTAAGTAGAAAATTTACTGCACAATTCAGCGGTGGCTAGTTACAGAAATGATCCGGTCTTTGAAGTGATTGAATAGTTGAACCCACTTTTTTTTTTCTTTCAAAATTTGAGTTTATAGTTTTGAGATTGTTACAGTTTGAAGACCAAAATGCCTTAGCAACCATCACTTCATAAAATAGTTCAACTAAGTTTATTGCACCATTACAAGTGTTTAGTTATTTTTTCTGTTGATTTTTCAATTTAGGGCCATATAATTTCACTGTTGTCTATCCAGACAAAAGATTCTGATCCACCGAAATTATTTTCCCTTAGATCAATGTAAGATACACATCCATCATAAAAATCGGTAAATGCTTTCATAAATATATCAACACTAGCAGCCCAACCCGGCTTCGCACGGGCATAATAATATAATAAAAGAAAATACACAATGTTTTACAGTGAGTTTCTAAA
>CABEEJ010002624.1:80664-105515 GCA_901482245.1 Timema douglasi | reverse complement strand
CTCGCAATATTCCCTTAATTTGTTGTCGGGTGTTTACATGTGGTCGCCTTATGCACTCACACTAAGGAGCAACAAGGGAGCAAGTCACGTTCCACAAAAGTAGTGGCGTAACGTGGAGTATTGCCAGGGTAAGCAGAGTTAGTTTAAACTGTATCACTCAGTAGATCATTAATTCGCCATTTTTCAATTATATAGTATACTCTCATCAGGGGTAGACAGCCCCTCTGATACCGCGGGCCGTAAGAATTTAGAAAAAAAAAAATTAGTTAACCTTTTTAGAAAAATACTGAGCAAATAATTTCAGCTACGTGTTTTTTTTTATAAAGTAAATAGTTATTAGTAAGTTATATTTTTATTAAGACAATTGTTTGTTTTCTAAATCTTTTGTTGGACAGATGAAATCAGTCGGTGGGCTGGATCCGGCCCGCGGGTTGTAGTTTGCCAACCACTGGCTATAAGACGTCACTATTGCAATATATACTGAACTGCTGATGATGGGAATATCGGGGTTCGAATCCCGGTTGGGTGATTCTGAGGTTTTATTTTTCCTAAATGGCTTTCAATTTTTTTTTCTCTACGCAAATGCGGGTACACTAGCGTAATTAATACATAGGCGTGTCCCCCGAACAGTTAGTAAGAGTCGGTGCAAAAAAATATATAATGAATTTTTGGGGAAAAAAAACACATCTTCATTACAGTCGACCGGGATTAGAAACTACATTTAGTCTACGCGCCCAAGGGTGAGAAATGTCGATGTTTTCTATGCGAGGTTAAAACACAATCAGATTCATTCCCAGCCATCATCAATTTCTCTTAAAATGTTGGACGCAGCTTGAGCCGTTATTATCCCAAAGGCGTCATCCTGAAGGATCTTAGGGCTTCCCCTCGACTTAAGGCAAGTGAACCGAAGATGGCCTCACCCCTAGCGGTTGTAAATCAAAGCTCTCCCAATCTCGGCGTGACTGAGAAGTCGTGAGATGTCGGCAGCACCAGATTGGGCGAATATCATGGGAAGGATGACGTTTCGTAGTCACCTTTTCTCACCTGAGATTTGTTTATTAAAGATATATAACGTACACTTTCTGAACAAACTGATTATATCAGCACCCTCCAGGTAGTTACATCATCACAGCGAAAGAGTAAACCCAGATGTCACCAATGATACATTTTCCAGGTATGCCCTGGAATCGAAACGATAACCTCCTCAGTACACTACTGAATAAGGTAAGGTGTTGGACGGTGATCTACACTGGATATCATCTCTGAGGGAACTGCATGGTTACTATTGGGAAACAGAGGTGTCATTCTCTTGTCTTCATGTGGTCAATCTCTTCTCAAATATAAGACAAGTTTCGCAACGCTGGTTAGTCGAAACTAGCGAGTAACTCCTTCTTACCCCAGCACACCACCTTCAGACATAACTGATAGCGAGGAGATTTGGCAACAATTAACCGAGAGAGCGAAGATAAATTATTATTATTATTATTATTATTATTATTATTTAGCACCGCGTCTTACTACCCGTTCGGGTTATACGCACTTACGCTAATGTGTATTGAAAGGGTGATTGCAAGATGAAATGAAGGACCTACAGTTTAACGTAGAATCCGAACCATGGTGGAGGCCTGGCATTCCCTACATTCACAAGATGTCTTGTCAGAGGTAAAGGAAGGGTTTGGTAATCAGATAAATCTGTGCCGGGTTAAATCTGTGCCGGGACCGAGGATTGAACCCTGGCCACCAGCACAGAAGTCTGACACCTTACCCCTAGACCGCCAGGTCACCGACAGCGAAGATAAAGCTTTTCTCCATAAGACCCTCAGTTTCCTCAGCAATTGTATTGGGTATGGTTTACCTGCGGTTTATTTCGCTATAGATGACGTAAAAGAGGCGAGGCCGAGGTTTCTTAGATTAAGAGGTTAGTTTGTCGGTCGTTAGAATCCCTTTGTTTACAATGGATAATTTAGAAAGAATAAACCATGCTGACATCCATAAGACGTATTTAAAATCACTCGTTGGCGTCGTAACAGCTCGTTAATTACTATTAATAGAATGAGTGCAGTATATAGGTAAATGTTTATTATTATCTATGAGAAATATCAATTAATGTACGACAGAAAATGTTATTTATTTTTCGCGCTTCAATCTATAATGAATAGATTAAGTAAAATACATAATATTATTATATAGATTTAATACTAAAATAGGACTACTTTAAGTAATGTATTTACTAATGAGAGTTGACGCTAATTTTAAAACATAGCCTTATGGTGCTGGTCAGTAGCCCTTGAACTTAAAATCTGACATATTACGGTCCAATTTTCATTAGAAGTGTCGTTTAGAAAACACAAACATATGTATGTATTAAATATTTATACCTGTCAACATTTGTAACATTTTATAGCATTATTATTTCTATTTATAGGTTTTTATAATAGTTATACTATTTATAACGATTTGATGTATGAATACATGAAAGTAGATCTATTAACTTTAATAGATGTCAGATAAGACTCTTCCTATGAAATTTTGACTGTATTAATCCTACTTCATCCTGTAGTTTCGAGATTTGTTGAATTAGATCGAGTCTGGTAAAACAAGGAAACAAAACACAGAATATGTAGGCCTAGACTTTGACCACTAAATATGGTTTCGGTTGTTGTTGTTTAAGTACTACACTAAATACAACTAAGCAAATCAAAATATTTTGAAACCATTACTAGTATATTAATCAATATGAAGTTTATCAAAAGTTAATAGTATATTAGTAAATTGTCAAAGTTTTAGGAGATACATTATAATACATTTTCATTAAAAATGTTAGTACCCGCCTCGGTGGCGTAGTTGGCTAACGCGCTAGTCGTGTTGAGCTCGACTGCTGAAGAAGGTTCGAATCTCGGTCGGGTGAACTGGGGGTGGTTTTTACTAAATGGTTTTCCACTCTCCTCCCAAGCTAATGCGGGTTAACTTCCTCTAATTCACCCTTCCCAATTCCTAATCCATTAGAGTAATTAGTACTTAAAGCGTATAACCCGAACGGGTAGTAAGACGTGGTGCTAAATATTATTATTATTGTTTTTAGCATGTTGAACTCACATTTTTAATTAATGATTAAGCCCTATTTTGTTGATATCAAAAAATTAATAGCGGCTGAAAATAAAATTTGGAAACAAGGAGTTAAAAACATATAGCAGTCCAAGCACCTGGGAAGTCTGCTGAC
Source organism: Timema douglasi (assembly GCA_901482245.1). NCBI lineage: Eukaryota > Metazoa > Arthropoda > Insecta > Phasmatodea > Timematidae > Timema > Timema douglasi. The sequence goes on along the minus strand of CABEEJ010002624.1, from coordinate 102,295 downwards.
AAAGGATACCTACTGCACCAATTAGGTCAAGGATCACCATGGCCAAGGAAGCTTTCAACAAGAAGAGATTACTGTCGACCAGAAAGTTGAGTTTGGAACTGATTAAATGTTAAATTTGTAACATCGCGCTGTATGGAGCAGAAACTTGGACTCTTAGAAATATCGAAAAGAAATACTTGGAGAGCTTTGAAATATGGTGCTGGAGAATATTTGAGAAGATCAGGTGGACTGAAAGGGTGACAAATGAAGGAATCCTAAGAAGAGTGGGTGATAAGAGATCCATTTTGGATGTGATTCTTCAGTATAAATCAAACTGGATTAAACATCTCCTTAAGAGGAACTGTGTTCTGCACGACGTCATAGAAGGAAGAGAAAAGAAGAGAAGCTTAGGAAGGAGGAGGATTCTAATTTTGGATAATTTGGAGGAAAGAAGAAAATCCTGGGTGCTGAAGGAGGCATAGGACAGGGCGAATTGGCGGTCTAAGTTTACTGACAAAAGGAATGGACCTGTCACATGCTAGAACACCTAATAATAGTTACTATATTGAGCAATGGTTTACTAAGCTGAGAATTGTTCATAGAATCTTAGTCTCTTATACAATTTAAATTTAAAGATCAGTTGCAGCTTGTTTATAGGCACTGCGGAACTGCAGGACCCCCTATTTCCACTTGATATTATCGATAACATTTAATATAATAAGTCCCTTTTTCTTTAATTCTTTATTTATTTTTGTAGTACAATATATATTCCTTAAGCTTAATGTCAGTACTTCAGTAGCCATCCTCCAGTTTATGAAAAAGATACAAAAATCTTTTTATGGAACTGTGCGCTTTACAGTTCCAGCGAAGTGGTGTTTGACTGTTGTGCGCATGCGCACATAGGAGGGGGGTGGGAAGAAAGGCTGGACTGCCAGGTAGAGAGAGCACTGTTGCTCTCGCAGTGCCAGCTCTGGCATGATGGTGGAAGGAAGTTATTTTTTACTCATCGTGTGTTGTGCTTAATAACCGTGTACCATATTCTTGAATGTGATAAAGTGTGGAAGATTGTAGAATTAGATTATTATTCTGCTTCCAGATATTCTATTCGATTCTTTTTTTTCGGTTATTTTATTTAACAGAAAGACTAAATGCGCTTGCAGTACTTTCAATAGAGAAAAAAATTCTCAATGGTCATCCAGAGATGAAGGAGAAAATTATTGAACTTTATGCGCAAATTAAAACAAGAAGAATGATTTCATTTTTAAATTAATAGATCCATTTTGAACTGTAACAATTTAAGTTAAAGTAAGTAAAACATGTTGTTTTTTGTTTATATTTTATCAAGTTCCTGAATAAATTTTCTTTTTATACATGTTTTTTTCCCGTTTTAAACAATTTGAAAACAAAGGCTAACAATTTTCTGGAGCAGCACCCCCACTAATTTTAGCTACGAGCCGCCACTGTTAAAGAGTATTATCATTACATTGTGATAATAATTAAAAATATATTTATAAACAAATAATAGCTTGGATCATCATCATCATGATATTTAAACAATCAAGTGTTGTTGATGACAAATGAATATATATATGTTTATTTCTTAACTGCACATTTCATTTATTTTAATGTGGAAAAAAACACACCTTGTTTTGACATGTCTTATAAAGTTTCCGAAAAATACAAAGACTTGACACACTAATTTAAATATCTTGTTAGTGTTACAAGATTTAAAAATGTAGTCAAACAAATCACCCGTGTCAAGCCTCGACAAACAAATTGTAACTAAGTTTTAAATAAGTCTTTCTCCCTCCCCCACTTATACCCACCCCCTCCTACCCAATTTCAGAAGGCATGTTGGGAAATGGAAGACATTCCTCACAAGAAATTGGCGAAAACCTAAAAGAAAAAAGCGACAGACGATTTAGTCATCATGCAGGAAACTAATTCTACTCTTAAAAATTGAAGACTTCCCTGGCGTAAATATTTCAATGAGTGAAAGAGGCAGAGGAGGTAAGGGGGCTGGGGGGGGAGAGAATTAATTGGGTGTTTTGACCGTTGACTTGTAGCAGTAACGGGTAGATTCATCCTCCGTCACCTACTTTAGTCAAGTTGACAATTAAAGACTCGTATGCGATGCGAGAAGAAGAAAAAAAATGGGTAGAGTTGTCTATGAATAGCGCGTCTATGAAAGGTACCACAGAAAGAAAGAAAGGAAAAAAGGCGGATATCGTCAAGGGCTGAGGACCAATTTGTCTGCTTTTCTGTTGTAGCTAGCTATACTCTCTCAAGTTGTTCATGAGACGTCTAACGCCCAGAATAGATATCCGCGGTAAGTTTGTAGGGAGGGAAGGTTGCTACATACCACGAGACTTCTCAACTTGGCATCCAGGGGAAGAGGGAGGGTAGTTATATACCACGAGACTTCTCAACTTGGCATCCAGGGGGAGAGGGAGGGTCGCTATATACCACGAGACTTCTCAACTTGACATCCAGGGGGAGAGGGAGAGTAGTTATATACCACGAGACTTTTCAACTTGGCATCCGGGGGGAGAGGGAGGGTCGCTACATACCACGAGACTTCTCAACTTGATATCCAGTTTATGAGGGAGGTCCAATATGTATGAACTGCAATACTTCTCAACTTGAGAACGAGGTGACGAGGGATTGTTGTTATATACCATAATATTTCTAAATTTTCCACCCAAAGAATGAGGAAGGGTTTTCGATACTTCTCAACTTGAGAACCAGGTGACGAGCGATTGTTGTTATATACCATGATATTTCTCAACTTGTTATCCAGGAAGTGTGAACATACAATATGAGACTTCTTAACTCCAGGCGGGAGTAAGTTAGCTCACGATGCTGTCCAAGCTTAGTACAAATTAAAGTTTCATTTTTTTCTTGACCTTCTTTGAGACAGCTTTTCTAAAATCATTGACGTGAGCTGTAGATTAGCGGTACCATTAAATTGGTACAAAATACACCCTAATGTCATGATTTTTAATATTTTTATTGTTGTAAATAAATTAGGTCTATGAAACGATAGGACAAGGTACGTGAAAGTGGTGAACTAGCCCATGCACAGTTAAAGCCTTAAAGTTGTATTTAAAAAAAATGTACGGTGCACCACACAGACATTTTCATAAATTTTTGCCTAAAAATGGAGATATTTACTTAAAACTCTTAAGATATGTGGAACAAAATAGTATAATGTGTTACAGAAACACCTCACCTAAGAGCATAAATGAAATAATACACACTGTTACTGAAACTTGGTGACCTGGCGGTCTAGGGGTAAGGTGTCAGACTTCTGTGTTGGCGGCCGGGGTTCAATCCTCGGTCCCGGCACAGATTTATCTGATTACCAAACCCTTCCTTCACCTCTGACAAGACATCTTGTGAACGTGGTTCGGATCCCACGTTAAACTGTAGGTCCTTCATTTCATCTCACAATCACCCTACCATTACACATTAGCGTAAGTGCGTATAACCCGAACGGGTAGTAAGACGCGGTGCTAATAATAATAATAATAATAATAATAATAATAATAATAGATATCCCAAAAACTTTTTATTTCATAAAAATAGGCCTATATTTTAAATAAAGTTTTTTTAAATAGTTCTACAACTTTCCAGTGATAAGTTGTTTCATATCGCAATAGTATGAAATATGATCAAAACTGGGGAATTCTACCTTTGTAACGTGACCTTAAATTCAGTTTTATTGGAAAATTAAAGTTTCACTTTTGTTTGTAATGTTATTATTATTATTATTATTATTATTATTATTATTATTAGCACCGCGTCTTACTACCCGTTCGGGTTGTACACACTTACGCTAATGTGTAATGGTAGCGTGGTTGTGAGATGAAATGAAGTACCTACAATTTAACGTGGAATCCGAACCACGGTGGAGGCCTGGCATTCCCCACATTCACAAGATGTCTAGTCAAAGGTGAAGGAAGGGTTCGGTAATCAGATAAATCTTTGCCGGTACCGAGAATTGAACCCCGGCCGCCAGCATAGAAGTTTGACACCTTACCCCCTAGGCCACCAGGTCACCCGTTTGTAATGTTAAACACTATCTGGACATCAAATTTAATCAAAATTGTTAGAGAATATTTTGAGAAAATTGATTTTCTCTTTTAGTCCTTCAGAAAGCTACCCTTAATATTATAGTTTGGTAGTTTATTCCCGAAAAAATTCTCTGAGGAACCTTATGAAAACTCTAGATACCAGGTGTTAGCTTGATATTAAAATGTTACCAACTTTGGATACCTTAAAAAAAAAGTTTGTATTTTCTATAAAAGTTCCTTCCTACAAAAAATTGGACAGTAGAGTGTTGACTCAAAAATACAATTTTAAAAATAATCTGTTCTCTGAGATTCTAAATTGATCAATTCTCACCCCAAAACTTTCCACATAAGATTTGTAAACGTCCGTATTTCAACAACCATTTTACTACTCTGTCTTATCTTCAACTCTCCGCGTCCAAAATATCCCTTCGCTGGAATCCCATGGCTGGGGAACTGTTTTCTTTGGTCACTGCGGGGTGCACTTTCATTTGTGTTTTGGGGGGAAACTATAAAGCAGAGACTTTCTTAGACCAGGTTCCAACTTACAGTTTGCATCGTCCAAGATTTTTTTTTAGCACCACATTTTACTATCCGTTCGGGATAATATACTAATAAAGCTATTACCCGCCTCGGTGGCATAGTTGGCTAACGCGCTAGTCGTGTTGTGCTCAACTGCTGAGGATGGGGAGATCGAGGTTCGAATCTCAGTCGGGTGAACTGGGGGTGGTTTTTCCTAAATGGTTTTCCACTCTCCCTCCACGCAAATGCGGGTTCACTTCCTCTAATTCAACCTTCCTAATTCCTAATCCATTAATATAATTAGTACTTAAAGCTTATAACTCGAACGGGTAGTAAGACGCGGTGCTAAATCAATAAAGTTATTGTACTAGCGAGAAGATAAGTTGTGTTTAGAGGAAGGGTAATACCTTAAGCGTGAAGGAAGAATGGGAAAACATTTGGTGATCTCTCGATCATAGGTAGTTCAGTCTATTGCAAAAGGGACGTCTCAGACCGTTCAACTACCAAAGCAGGTGTCCAAGAGACTTGAGCTTGAATTACGATGTTTAATGTTCCATTTAATGTGTCGATTAATGTTCCATTTAATGTACCGCTTTAGATGCCGCTTAGTTTGCCATTCAATGTGTCCTTTGATGTGCCATTTAATGGGTCATTTAATGCGCTGTTTAGTGCGGCATTTAATGTACCGTTTAATATGCAATTTAATCCAACTCAGATTCAAATTTAAGATTCGGTATTCAAAGGTAAAATTAAGATTCGGATTCGTAAAATTATGTATTCAATCCATCTCTAGCTATTAGTTTCTTTTGCAACTTGTCTTACTACCCGTTCAGTTTATGATCCTACGCATATGTACTTATTATTCATGTTAGGAATGAGGAAAGTTAAATTTGGAAGGAAGTATACCCGCATTTGCATGGAGTAAGAATGGAAAAACCATTTAATAAAAACTACCCTCACTACATCCACTGTGATCGAACCCAAATCTCCCCATCATCGACAGTCTAGTCTACTGAGAGAGTGACGGCTTAGACAATGCTGCCACCGAAGTGGGTTAAAATATAATTCAAATTAATGTGTGCACCCTGTGGTGTTCTTGACCAGCAGTATAATTGTAACCAGAATGGTGAGAGGTGTAAAAACCCAAGTGGCCCCCTGGCCTAACGTGTGTGTGAGAGGTGAGATATGTAGAACGTACCAAGAGATGAATCTATCAACGGTCCAGAATGGCAATGAGGCTGTAATAACAATGCGTCAGCGTCTGTCACAATAACCTTCTCCTAAGGGCAATAAGTCCACCTCCCAGGGGGCTTATTACAAACCCACCCGTACGAAATTACCTTCCGGGACGTTCGTAAAGTAGCAGATATTTTACACCCGACAAATACAGTAGGGGTGGGTGAAGTTTCGAAATGTCGAGACTTAAATCTCCTTCGTTTCGACTTCAATATCCACAGTAACCTTCGCGTTTTCGAAAAATTTCGAAAGAAAAAATATCTATATTTTATAATGAACAGATTTTAAAAAATCTCACTAAATATGAGATATTTCAACACATAAACAAACATTTTTAGTAAAACTACAATACTTTTATATTCTGAAAATTGAAACATGACACCTGGACACGGGAATCGAACCCGGGACCAGGTGTCATTTTTCAATTTTTAGAATATGATATCTATGGGGGACTATCCCCACTAAAATGCATTAACAATAGTTTCGGCTATTTGTTTCATCTTTACAATACTTTTGTTTTATACCACGTCTTACTACTCGCTCAGGTTATGCGTATATGTACTAACTACGCTAGTGAATTGGGGATGAGGAAAGTTTAATTTAGATGAAGTGTACCTACATTTGCGCAGAGAGAGAGAGAGAGTGGAAAACTTTTTTTAAACAAACGTAATACACCCAAACCGAATTCAAACCCGTATCTCCCTTCTATATGTGGTCTAGTTTATTACTAGAGGGATGCCTTAGACCATGCGGCCACCGAAGTTGGTAGCCACAAAACTAGACAGTATTTTAGCACCGTTCAGTGACTATATGACATCGTAACCATAGATACATGCAGATATTCTGTCAGCATAGAAACCGTCTCTGTCGTCCAGCGGTCAGAGTGCATAGCTACAGACTCTGAGGTTCCGGGTTCGATCCCCGGCGCTTACACACTTTTAATAAAGCAATGGGTCTGAAATTGAGTCAACTGAGTCTTGTAAGGACAAATGATGAGGAACAACTTCAATGAAGAAGTAGGCCGGCCCTTTAGTCTAGAAAAATTAGATTAACGGATGGAGGCTTCGCTGTGCTGACCACTCGACACTCTCTATCCAACCAACAGATGGCAGCCATTCGGTTGGTAGGACTGACACCTGAGAATTTTTAATTGTTAGGATGGAGGGGAAAAAATGTGCTTTGTTTGTTTCCTAAATCTTCCTTAGGCCTAAGCGTACTTTTATATGATAACAACAAAAGCCTTATTTTTAACTTCGGCTTTGACTTTTCCTTCTGAGGGTGGTTTTATCTAAATATTGTCACTCTCCCTCCACTCAAATGCTGGTACACTTCCTCTAAATATAACCGTTATTATCCCTAAGACCATTAGCGTAATTAGTATCTAAACGTACAACCCGAATGGGTAGTAAGACGGAGTTCTAAAAAAAAAAGCTAGTAAAAGATGGTCCTTGATACGAAACGAACCAGGATAGATCAGTGGTAGAGCACGGGTGCGCAAAGCCAAAGGTCCCGGGTTTGATTCCATTATCCAGGCTGTCATTTTCCCCTTAATTCAACACAGTATAAGGTAGATAATTCAAATAATAATAATCGACTTTAATGGCGAAGTAAAGGCTACCGCCTTTTCTTACACTTAACCAATACAATTAAACTGAAATTTAACAAAATAATATATATAAAAACACACAAAAGTATTTAAATAAAAAAAACTAGAGCTAAAATACACAAGGATTACGTACCACGCTCGCACGCGCACACACACACGCACACGCACAAAGGTGCGATTACGTCTCACCCCTCTCAATCTCACGAATGAGCTTCCACACGCAGCTTATTTGTGACTTTTCTCTTGAAACCATTAAATTCTAATTTCTTTACATCGTTGGTCAGGGTATTCCATGAACGAGAAGCTGAAACCGTGAAAGAATTTGAGTAATGATTGGAATTATGAAGAGGAATGAATAAAATTGAGTTTTCTTGTGATCGAGTGTTGAAATTATTATTAGGGTTGAGTGAGCGAATACGTGAAGAAAGGTATTGTGGGTAGTTGGAAGTCAATAGTTTCTTTATGATTGTCATCGAGTGTAGAGTTCGTCTTTCTTTAAGTCTTAGCAAAGTTAACTTCTTATAGTATGGGGAAATATGATCACGTGACCGGAGGTCGAATATAAATCTAACACATGTGTTCTGGAGTCTTTGTAGTCTTTCCGCAAGGTCAGCTGTCAGGTCATTATAAACTACATCACAATAGTCGAAAAGCGGGAGGATAAGGGATTGGATAAGAGTGGATTTAATATTCATTGGTATACATTTTTTCAGGCGCTTAAGTGAGTGTAAGGCAAAGAACACTTTTTTACATATTTGTTTCACATGATTATTCCATGTTAGATTTTCATTTATATGTAAACCAAGGTTATTAACAACCGGCACAAATGGAATTGGGCTGTTGATGACACAACCCGCGTGCCCACCAATGCAATTCTTAGTTATATTTTTAAATATTTCCACTGTAAACATTAAAAAGTGTGTAATTTACTTTTGTTCCAATTTGTGACAGTAAATAAAGGTAAAATTTGTACATTTCCCAAATATTTCGCAAACAAAATATTTCAAAAGCAAAAATTACTTTGTCAATATTTTTTATCCCCCTCCTACCCTCTCCCCAACTCCCGATTATTATTTAATTTGTTTTATCTTTAATTGCTACTTACTTTTTATAATGACGTATTTTATTCTTCTCTTTTTCCTAAGTTTTCTTACACAAAAGAAAGTTAATTAGCTTTCATTAAATTAACTGAGCGCCTTCTTTCTTTTATAACCCTCATCCCTTATGGTCTTAAAAAAAAGCTTTTCAGAAAACTTTTAATTATGTTTTCGTTATATTTAAAATTTTTTTTTTTACTTCAAACTAATAGCATGTGTTCCTTTATGATGTAACTTCAAACAATGCCATGACTGTATGATTTTAATTTATAGTTAATTATGTACTTCACTAATCCTTTTAATTGCGACGCTTCCACGTCGGACGAAATGGGACGGAAGGTATGAAACGTTTAGAAGAGACTTTTTTTCTTCTTACAGTTGGCAAGACACTTCTGGGAGGATGTTTTTACGTTACCTACCTTTGACGTCATAGCAGGTCGAGATAGGATTTCCCATGTTAATGAAATAAAGTTTTATTCATCTATTTTTAAAGATACAAAGTCAAAAATAAAACATAACTTCTTAAAAAAATATTCTAAAAATATTCCTACGGTATCACAAAATTATTACTATTATTAATTTTATCTTGAAGTATTTTGTTTTGTAAACGTATTTTTTAAATATAAATCATCTACAACTTAGGCTATTCGGTTTAGTCATGAAAATGTCCTGTAGAAATCTTCCTGCCAAGATGTAGATTAAAAAAGGTCCGTGGAAGTATATGTATATATATCTAGAATAGGAAACAAGAAAAATATAATTTTAAAAAGCAAATAAGTGTTTTAAAGGCACAAATAGTATTGTGACTGTATAAGCTCGTCAGAGGAAGAGGGGAAGTGCTATGAGGAGATAAACAAGAGGCCTCGAAGGGTGAACTGCTAATTTTACTCCCATTATTTCTATTTAGTATTTTCCTAAATGGTTTTCCACTCTCCTTCCACGCAAATGCGGGTTCACTTCCTCTGGTTAAAAACCTTCCCAATTCCTAATACATTAGTGTAATTAGTACTTAAAGCGTATAACACAAATGGGTAGTAAGACGCGGTGCTAAATATATAATATATCTATTTCGTACCATTGGCATATATCTAAGTGTGAAAGCGCAGACTGCTTAGGTTCGTCAATTTAAGATGCAACCCGCTTCACAAAATAGCTTGGGAAATTTTTCAGTACGCTACGTCATTAATCTTTAAATTAGAGGAAGAATATGAGGGGCTGAGGGAAGAAGGGGGGAATTTCACCCGTTTGAATCATTATTTCAAGTTTCCACTTGTAAAGGTGTCCTCTGTGAATGCAGACATTTTAAAAATACGACTCTTTTAATAAATTATTACTCCTGTCCACGAAGTAATTTACTATGACACTGCTGGCAAAATTTAGTTCATTACAGCAAAACAGAATAGTGGAATCTTTATATGATTATTTTAGTGCATCATATCCTACCATTAATTCGGGCTGTCTACATTTTTCACCCTGCCCGAGAAATTTAAGGTCGGATTAAGAAATGGTCGACCGGTCAATTTCATGACAATATTCCGTCGGTCGCATATTGAAACTACATCGTTATTAAAATTTGAATTTTGAGTCTTATAAAATCGTAAATACTGGTGTTTCATATGATTCGCACAGGGGAAATAGGGGGAAAGTCCATTTTCAACCTCAAATTGAGTTAGTGCTACCATCTGTTAGACAATCACAAACCTTTGTAATACAATTAAAATTATAGATTAGAGGTATTTGTCATATTTAAATTAATTAAAAAAGTAATTGCTGGAGTTCTTATGAGGTTTGAAATATGCTAAATGTTCTGGAAAATCTGTGCAGTGCGTCTTTCCCCCCTTTTCGATTGTACGCTTCACATTTTCAAACAAAATTTGAGTGTGACGAAAACAACCTTTATCGGCCATAATCAGTAATGTTATAAGAACCATTAAATAGTTTAATATGAAAGTTTACTTTTTATTTATTATATCTTTATTTTTTCTATCAAGGTGTGAATATAAGTAATCATTTGATGAAAGATTGAATTTAAGTAGCATATATAAGTTAATAAGGGCCCTAAAAAGGTGGCCGACCCTTTATTAAAGGCATCACTCTCGCAATAGACTAGACTGCTGATGACGGCAGGATCGGGGGTTCGAATCCCGGTAGGGTGTATTGAGAGTGGTTTGATCTTACTGGTTTTACACTCTCCCTTCATGGGAATGTGGGTACACTTCCTCTAAAAGTAACCTTCCTCATCCCTCACACATTAGAGCAACAAGAAAATATTCGTATGGCCTGAAGGGCTATTGTCGTTTTACTCTGAGCGGCATAAATTTGTGTGTAGGTTTACTTGAGAGAAAATGAACCCACATCAGAATGTTATTATTTGCTTGAGGTATTTAACGTGCACTTGCTGAAATGAATGATTATATGAGAACTCGAGAATTTCTATGAGCGAGAGTGAAAGGGCCTTGAAAGGTTCTTTTACATGTTACAATACATATGGGACCAATGAATTTACTTCTCCTCTGGAAGAAGTTGTGCTAAAGATCTGTATCACCCGAGAAAAAAATTGCTTATTCCGGTTGGGTTGGAACCCATTAACCTCGGGTCCTGAGGCGAGCACTCTAACCCAAGACCAGCGAGGTGGATCGAATTATGGAGAATATAAAGGAGAGAATAACATGTGTAAATCTAACGCACGTGCCTTTAGTCGGGATTGGAACTTTAATTTTTTCCCCATCAATGGTTACCAAGGTTCTTGGACCACTTGGTCAACGCTTTAGGAGCATTGTATTTTTGGTTTTAACTAAATAGAGAAGCTAATTTTAAAAAGGAGGCGCTGAACAGAACAAACCTCTCAGTTTTCGAACATGGGGCTGTTTTATTTCCCTCCCGCCCCCTTCGCCCGAAAGAAGTGTATCTACGGTAAGTTGGAGTGATAAATTAGGCGGGTAAACAAACCCATGGTCGCGGTGGAGGTGTGATAACCACAGCAAGGTCTGAGCGACAGCCTAATTACGTGACTGGCCGTCAGGAGCGCTGAAAGAGCTGTTCAGGCTTCGCTGTAAGAGGGTACTAAAAGCCGCCATTCTTTATCTTTCTTTTATAGGCCTACGTGCTGTCAACTGATCTAAGAGTCCCGGAATCGTTCCTCGGCATGGCCGAAAAATATAGGCTATCATTGGTGACGTGGATTTCCCCTTTAAAAGTGATGAATTAACGGGTGGAGGGCTGGATGTTGTGTCTGGCCTAGGTTTCAGTTAATAATAATAATAGGGTGACCTGGCGGTCTAGGGGTAAGGTGTCAGACTTCTATGCTGGCGGCCGGGGTTCAATCCTCGGTCCGGGCAAAGATTTATCTGACTACCAAACCCTTCCTTCACCTCTGACAAGACATCTTGTGAATGTGAGGAATGCCAGGCCTCCACCGTGGTTCGGATTCCACGTTAAACTGTAGGTCCTTCATTTCATCTCACAATCACCCTACCATTACACATTAGCGTAAGTGCGTATAACCCGAACGGGTAGTAAGACGCGGTGCTAATAATAATAATAATAATAATAATACTTAGCACCACGTCTTACTACCCGTTCGGGTTATACGCTTTAAGTACTAATTACTCTAACAGATTAGGAATTGGGAAGGTTGAATTAGAGTAAGTGAACCCGCATTTGCGTGGAGGGAGAGTGGAAAACCATTTAGGAACACCCCGCCCCCCCCCAGTTCACCCGACCGAGATTCGAACCTCGATCTCCCCGTCCTCAGCAGTCAAGCTCAACACGACAAGCGCGTTAGCCAACTACGCCACCGAGGCGGGTGAGGTTTAAGTTAATTTATAAGCTGTGTGTGGATATAATCACTCAGATACCATAAACAAATAACATAAATAAAAATTCATCAGTATATGTATATTAGCTTACGGACTATTCTGTCTCGTGGTATAGTGGTTAGTGCACCTGGTTTTGAGCTTAGAGGTTCCGGGTTCGTTTCCCGGATGACACCATGAGTATTTTTCTCGAAAGGGGAGCTACCCCAACGGTCACAAGGGTTTCGTTATTGATTATGGTTTATTAATTGAAATAAATATTATTTCAATGTACCGTCAATTAATTGCGTAAAAAATTGCCAAATAAATGTAGTATTCAATTAATTATGTTGTATACTTAAACGTGTCTAATAAATGGAGGAAGTGAATCAATTAATGCCGACTTCTTTTAATCTTACAATAGTTCTTCTTTCACATTAATATCCTATCTGAAACTCATGAAAACTGATACGAGCTGAGGTGCTTCACATTCTGCCCCTGGATTTTGAAAATATATCTGATACAACCCCGCAATAGCCGAAACAGAACGGCCTGGTCAGAGTAGAGTAGAGACAACTCATCCCTTCTCACTCCAAGTCACTAGCTGTCTGTCCTTGAAACCATAAATTTGTCCTAGTGGTTTTAGCATGTTTATAAAGCTTATCGTCCTGACGACTTTAATCTGTTTGTTTTGTTTGGCTTCTCACGGCATACAGTACCATCAGGAATAATTGTACGTCCCACAGTTTGGGAACCACTGCTGTAGACTTTTTAACAAGCCTTCACTATCTTGGGCTTATTGCAATAAGCCTGGAGTCAGCTAGACTGATTGAGAGAACAAAGGTACATTTCCTTAGTAGCCTAAGGCTGTAACGGCTCATTGCAATAAGCCTAAAGTTATCAGGCTGATAAGCAAATATAATATTATTTTACAATTTGCCTACGACATATATAAAATGCACTTATATAATATATATTTATATAAACACACATATATAATACGGAAGTCTTTAAATTTTGGAAATTAATCCTCTGTGGATGTAATGTTCCTCTTTTCTCTAACAGTTTATGTTCTTTGGTAGATTGTGCAACAATGTCTATTATCTCGTTTCAAATATCTTACGAGTTTTAAGTAATTATCTCTTCTTTATTCACAGTAGCGAGAAAGTCTATGCTGTGCACCCTACCTACTTTTTTTTTTTAAATAGCCCTTTTATTTAAAAAAAATCTATAAATTTGATTGTGGATATAACTTAGAAAAAATATATCATGTTTGAAAATTACGAAGCTTCGCTCCGTCGGTAGTGCGTCCATCTACGGAGCTAAGGGTCCCGGGCTCGATTCCTGGCACGGGCGAGAAATGTAGTTTTACCCTTTCACAGTAATGAATTGACGGCCGGGGAATGGATTTTGTGTCTGTCCTAGACTTAAGATTAGAGTAATTAGTATAAAGGCGTATAACCTGAGCAGGTAGTAAGACACGCGACGCAAAAAAAAAAAAAGTTTAAAAAAATAATTGCCTCGACAACCTACAATGGCATCACGTAACATAATTTGAGAGCCACTAATGTATTAGCTATGTTCAGTTTACAGAAATGTTAAGATGAACACTAACAATATGAGCATGTGTGCACAGAATGTCTACCTCAATATTCCACCTCCACAATCATAACACACATATATAGGCCTACATTTTCAAACACTCGTTTTTATGTCCTTTCTCGTCAAATATTTTTTTCTAATGTATTTTCTCCCCTTTGATCAGACTTAAAAGAATTAGTTTTATAACTACTATCAAAACATAATTTGTAGCTCTCAAATTCAATTACCGTGTCCAGATATCATTTTTTAATATAAATAATATATAGATGAGGCTATAATCGTAATTAACAAATACTCATATTCGACATCATGTAGAGATAATGCTTTAAATACTTAACAACCTCCCATTTCCCTCCCCTCTATTATTTCGACATATCTGTATATACACACTTAGTGTAATTAATATGTATATGTTTATTAATGACACTATTATTATTTATTATTAGCACCGCGTCTTACTAACCGTTCGGGTTATACGCACTTACGCTAATGTGTAATGGTAGGATGATTGTGAGATGAAATGAAGGACCTACAGTTTAACATGGAATCCGAACCACGGTGAAGACCTGGCATTCCACACATTAACAAGATGTCTTATCAGAGGTGAAGGAAGGGTTTGGTAATCAGATAAATCTTTGCCGGGACAGAGGATTGAACCCCGGACGCTAGCATAAAAGTCTGACACATTACCCCTAGACCACCAGGTCACCTATTTAATGACACTATTTTGTTGATAATGAGAAATATCTAAAACAGAGGTAATGCACCCACCTTTTTGTGGAGGGACAAAGGGAAACAATTTAGAAAGATTCACCCTTTGTTTACTCATCCGGTATTTGAACCCTGACCACCATTCATCGTTAAAATAAACTAAATGAGCTTAGTGTTTACATCAAGCTAAAGTTAACTTTAAAAGTGAACCGATGGTTTAGTTCGGTCCCTGACTTACAGTTTTCATTCATAATAGCCAGAGAAGACTGTCTACCTGTCGACCCTCCCCCACCCTCCCAACCCACCACCAAATATTTATCCCAAGACTGTCCAGTTAGTCCACAGCTGACCAAGATAGTATTTATGGTTAACTATGTTCAAACAGCGTTAAGTAAACCACCCTTAATTTTAGGGTTGAATATATAATTCAAAAAACTCCTCGTTGGGAATTCTATGAAAACCCTACATACAGTAGCCCCATGGCTTCTTTGGTGCTGACTGAAAGCTCACAGCTGACTTCTGACAGTCAACATTTAGGTATATACCTAAATTTGTAGGGATACATAATTTGGTCTGGTAACTTTTTAAAGCTTTTAGCTGTCAGCTGTGAGCTGTCAGTCAGCACCAAAGAAGCCATGGGGCTACTGTAGTTATACCGAATTTTAGCCAGATTGATAAAATGTTTTAAGCTAAAAACTGAGATACAGACAGACTGAGCTAAGTTGTCGGAACAGATATAATCGGTATCTCCAGAAATTGCAAATAAAAGTAAAAATATGAACAAGTGTTATTGGAATAGCGCCCACGTGTTTATTCCACGAATGTCCTTTATGTCACTGTCGCACGCTGTACCACTAACAGCCCAGGGAGCGTTTAATCATTTTAAAATTAGGATCCTTTAAGCGAGAGGCGGGCATGCATGCATTTCGTGGAAGGAGGGGGAGGTGGAGGTTTGAAGGAGTGGTGAGGAAGGGGGGTTGAACAGTTGCTATCGTAGCAACCTAATTGAACAGCGAGTCATTAATATTGATCATTACTGGGAGTAGAGGTTGACTACTAACGGGGGGTGGGGGGATGTTAAGAGACATTGGGGGAGGAGAGTGGAGATCGAAAGGTTGGGAGGGAGGGGGGAAGGGCAAGATTCTTTAGGGGAAGAAGATTCGCCGTGGGCTATCGACAAACACTGTAGCGCGCACGTCAAACGTACTATGGCGACGTGTGAGTTTGGTCCATTTCATGGTCCGATGAATCACGGGATGAAACGTGTACATACACGTGAGATTCATGTACATGCAAGTAGGTTGACGCATACATACACGTGGATTGACATGTGCATACATATGTGTTGACGTGCACATACACATGTGTTGACAAATACTAACTCGTTGGTTGATGTGTACAAGTACATGAGTCGATGTTATAATATATAAAGTCCAATTTTTATAAGAAGGTATTTTTATATAATACAACATTCTAGGTTTGCGATCAACATTGATAACATTTTACTATATTATTATTGTTATTTTATAGGTATTAATAATATCTCTCAAAAAAAAAGGCAGTGTAGCTCCTTTTGCTTGACGCATTAATACTTGAACGCGGATATTTGAATCCAGTACGCCAATGTCACGCTTGCATTGGGGTTGGTGGTCCTCATTTTGTTTGTTTGTTTGTAAGTGATTATTTATTTTTTAAAACATCTAACAATAAAACAGACACGACATTGAACATATAACATAATACAAGAAGACATGAAATGGCGCCCTGGCGGGCTGAATTTTACCATCAGTAGGCTAGGGGTGGGAAAATCCCTCATTTTGAGCAACTGTTGTGAGGTACGTAGGGGTAGGTTTCCTCCGGTTTGTCAATGATATGGTAAATTGTACAGTATAATCCATTCACGGTAGGAATTACTCTCTGAAGGGTCTTTTTTCCTACCAATATCCTAATAGATTTCTGGTAGGGAAAATGGCCTTTCAGAAAACAATTCCTACGCTGAACAGATTTTACTACCTGTCCGTAATGTTACAACTAAATGTGAATAAGTTACATGTAATGATTATCTGTAAATAAACCGGACATCAGTAACAGTGTTAGGCATGTTTAGGCCCCTATCCCACCTAGCTGGCTTCGCAAACCACACCTTCCCTATCTCATAATGTTCGATAGAGATGTCCTGTTTAATTCTTGCACGCTTTCACTGAAACATTCTGTATGGTGACTTTCTATTTCGGCTTTAAGATGTGATCACTCGTAATAAAATAATAATTGTGGTAGTTAATTATGTTTACATGTTATTCATTTCATTATTTAAAACTAAATTGTAGCCAGGGGTCGTTATTCATCCCCACAACGTTGGCAGATCTGTGAGGACGGATTGGGTTGATTATCCATAAATAATTATTGTTAGGTTCATTGATTTGAAGTTTATATGGGTACCTGGCGTCGAGTGGTAACAACTATTTTCTTCTCTACTAAGCGACAGATAAAGACTTTTATTTCTTATAACCCAGGTTTTAATTATTTAAAAAAAATCCATTACAAATTTAAACATTCTGGCTTCAATGAACACATTTTCATGTACAAGGGCTACTTTTTATTTTATTACGACGTCTGGTTTGGGGGAGCACTTACGAGGAGGGAGAAAAAAAAACTTTTTGTGGATAAATCACCCTTAATCCACTCGACCGAGACTCGAACCTCGATCTCCCCGTCATCAGCAGGGTAGTATAACCACTACACCTTTGACCATTTGGCCACTGAAGCGGGGTTTGTCTTTAATAAAATGAAAATTAAGTTTAAATTTCCCGTCTCGGTGGTCACATGCTCTAGGGTGTCACTCTCGAAATTGTTTGTACTGCCTTTGACAGGGAGATCCGGGCTAGAATTCCTGTTGGTTGAACTGAGGGTACTTTTCCCCTCAATGGTTTTCCACTCTCCCTCCATGAAAATGAAGGTACACTCTCTCCAAATTCAACCTTCCTCATTCATAGCACATTAACGTACATTCGTGTACAACCTGAACAGGTACAGTAAGTAGCCCCGTGGCTTCTTTGGTGCTGACTTGACAGCTCACAGCTGACTTCTGACAGTCAACATTTAGGTATATACCTAAATGTTGACTGTCAGAAGTGACAGCTGCTAAACACATTTTTTTGCAGTTCATATGGTTTGGTGTAGGGATACATAATTTGGTATGGTAACTTTTCAAAGCTGTCATTCAGCACCAAAGAAGTCACGGGGCTACTGTAGTTTAGATGTGGTGGCTCAAATACGAGCCAAGTGGGTGGGAACATAATATCACAGGTACAGCTCTGACAATTTATATTTATTATGGCAACACTCCAGACACACTATTGTAATCTTTGGTACTATTTTTTGGTTGATCAAAAATTCTTGGATTTAACTTTATTTACAACCTGGTACTTTATATTTAAAAAAAAAAGTATATTTGACGCTTGTGTGAGTTAGCCCTGTTTTCTTCCAGGCGAGGTATCCGAAAGGGAGGAAGCGGTAGATATGATACGGCCTTCTGAAAACACCGCAACTGCAAAACGGCCATAAGATCCAAATTGAGTGCTAAAATATTAACACGACCCCCTTTCGCACTTGGCGTGCTTATTAAATGATGGCTGGTGCTAGCACCCTCCTCTGACAGAGCACGGCAATGGAGGGGGAGAGGGGCAGGAAGCCAAATAATAACCTTATTATATTTTAAAATGCTATTCCATGGCTTCCCACCACATATATGTATGTGATGCTGATATGGCGGTATGTGAGTTGTAATGTGTGTGTTTAGGAGAAGAACTGCACATATCACATCTGTGATAAAACAATAAAAAAAATACAGTAAAGAGAATGGTATCATGGGCATCATTGGTTGAACGGTCTAAGGCGTCACTCTTGTGTTGGATTGGCAACTTGAAGACGGGGAGATCGGGATTCGAACCCCAGTCGGGTCTACTGAGGGTGGTTTTCCCAAAATGGTTTCCCACTCTTCTTCCAGGCGAATGCCTCATTTGAAATGCGGGTAGATTACCTTTACCTCATCTCTATCACAATAGAGTAATTATCATATATGCGTATAGCATGACCAGGTAGTAAGATACGGTGATATATATATATATATATATATATATACACTATATGTATAAAAAGAATTTTCCTAAATGGTTTTCCACTCTCTCTCTCTCTCCACGCAAATGCGGGTTCACTTCCTCTAATTCAACCTTCCCAATTCATAATCCATTATAGTAATTAGCACTTAAAACGTATAACTCGAACGTGTAGTAAGACGCAGTGCTAAATATATAAAAAGAAAGGTATCCAGTTCTCTCGACACCTCGGAGAAAGAAGTATAGTGATTGTCAAACTAATCGAACTTAAGAATTTGATAACATTTTACTGTTTAAGCTTAATATAGTGCGTTTTCATAAAATTTTCCCCCGAGTATTTTTGGAGTTAGATTTCTAACGCTAAAATTAAGAGTAGTTTGCTGAAGAGCAAAAAAAAAAAAAAGAGAGAAATTGATTTACTCGAAATTAGCTCTAACCATTTTTATTAAATTTCGTATCTAGGCATAAATTAGTATCACAAACAAAATGAAATCTCTTATTTTTTCATGAAAATGACTTTTGAGGTCACTTAATTCTATAAAAAAGAAATCAAATTTTGAAATCTCCACAACTATTTGAAATATGGAAATACCTCATAATTGTAAAGTTGTTGTAGTGCCTTTAAAAATAAAATAGCATTTACTTGGTATATATTTTTAAGAAACCAAGAGTTTACTAACTATTGGCAAATATATGTTTTAAATTGAGGTCTTGGAAATCAGGATTTGATTACTATACTCTTTATTGAACAGAGTTGTTTCTTTGTCCTCTATGTTTCTGTAAAAGTGTGTATTATTTCATTTATGCTCTTTGGTGGAATGGGGTGTTATTTTACTCCATCATGTTTCTGCTTAGATGTCTATTATTTAATTTCACAACTCTTACGAGTGTTAAGTAAATGTATCCCTTTTTAGATAAAGGAGATTGAAGGTCTATGCAGTGCACACTATAATTTATTTTAAAATATGATAAAATTGTTTCACTGGTCTCAATTCCTGTGTGTTCTCTAAAGTATAACAATGACTTGATGCCTGATTAGAACTGTATTACCTACCTGAGTTCTGTGTTATCCGTGGGGTGAGAAGGGCTCTTAAGATGCCTGGTTAAAGCTCTATTATTTTACTAATTTATGTGTTATCCATAGGATGAGAAGGGCTCTTAAGATGCCTGGTTAGAGCTCTATTATTTCACTAATTTATGTGTTATCCATGGAGTGAGAAGGGCACTTAAGATGCCTGGCTAGAGCTCTATTATCTTCCTGAGTTCTGTGTTATCCATGGGGTGAGAAGGGCTCATAAGATGCCTGGTTAGAGCTCTATTATTTTACTAATTTATATGTTATCCATGGAGTGAGAAGGGCTCTTAAGATGCCTGGCTAGAGCTCTATTATCTTCCTGAGTTCTGTGTTATCCATGGGGTGAGAAGGGCTCATAAGATGCCTGGTTAGAGCTCTATTATTTTACTAATTTATATGTTATCCATGGAGTGAGAAGGGCTCTTAAGATGCCTGGCTAGAGCTCTATTATCTTCCTGAGTTCTGTGTTATCCATGGGGTGAGAAGGGCTCATAAGATGCCTGGTTAGAGCTCTATTATTTTACTAATTTATATGTTATCCATGGAGTGAGAAGGGCTCTTAAGATGCCTGGCTAGAGCTCTATTATCTTCCTGAGTTCTGTGTTATCCATGGGGTGAGAAGGGCTCTTAAGATGCCTGGTTAGAGCTCTATTATTTTACTAATTTATGTGTTATCCATGGAGTGAGAAGGGCACTTAAGATGCCTGGCTAGAGCTCTATTATCTTCCTGAGTTCTGTGTTATCCATGGGGTGAGAAGGGCTCATAAGATGCCTGGTTAGAGCTCTATTATTTTACTAATTTATATGTTATCCATGGAGTGAGAAGGGCTCTTAAGATGCCTGGCTAGAGCTCTATTATCTTCCTGAGTTCTGTGTTATCCATGGGGTGAGAAGGGCTCTTAAGATGCCTGGTTAGAGCTCTATTATTTTACTAATTTATGTGTTATCCATGGAGTGAGAAGGGATCTTAAGATGCCTGGTTAGAGCTCTATTATTTTACTAATTTATGTGTTATCCATGGAGTGAGAAGGGCTCTTAAGATGCCTGGTTAGAACTCTATTATCTTCCTAAGTTAAACATTAATTGTAAGATGGAACGGACTCTTACAAGTAACGTCTATTAATCAAATTAAATAGATAAATAATAATGTATTGCCAAATGAATTTATAAATATCCTGCTTAAGTATCATTGCTTACAAATTATCAAGCGATAATTTTGCTTTAATTTTATAAGCCCTTAAGCTGGGTCACTAAAACCTGGGACTTATTGAGTGTATCGCACTCCACGTGAAATTTCCCCATAAACTTTTTTTTTTAATATTGTTTTTGGTTTTTTGATGTTGTTGCTGCTGCTATATATCCCATTGTTGTTGGTTTGTTTTTCTACAAAATGTGTAACCCCTGCGCCCCCTCTTTCGTTGTGATGTTTTGAACTCTCCATACACCACACGTGCACCATTAACCAGGATAAGGCTGCGTCCCAACCAGTGGCGTTGGAAGGAATGTTGCCAGGGTAGCATCTGCCTGTAAAGGCTCTACCTTCTCAATAGTATTTAGGTGACCTGGCGGTCTAAGAGTAAGGTGTCAGACTTCTGTGCTGGCGGCCGGGGTTCAATCCTCGGTCCCGGCACAGATTTATCTGATTACCAAACACTTCCTTCACCTCTGACAAGACATCTTGTGAATGTGGGGAATGCCAGGCCTCCACCGTGGTTCGGATTCCACGTTAAACTGTAGGTCCTCCATTTCATCTCACAATCACCCTACCATTACACATTAGCGTAAGTGCGTATAACCCGAACGGGTAGTAAGACGCGGTGC